>PVJS01005260.1:0-57997 GCA_004027185.1 Glis glis
GTACTTGGGAGGCGGAGACCGGAGGATCTGGGTTCACGGCCAGCCTCAGCTACTTAGTGAGGCCCTCCGCAACTTAGTGAGACCTGGTTTCAAAATAAAGTATAAAAAATAGGGCCAGGGGTGTAGCTCGGAGGTAAAATGCCCTGGGTTTAATCCCTGGTACCACACACACAAAAAAAAACCCCAAAACGACAGAAATCTGCTATATCTGGAAATATCTGGATTAGAAGTTTTTTGTTTTGTTTTGTTTTGTTTCTGAGTCTTGGGGATTGAATCTGGGGCACTCTACCACTGAGCTAAATGCCCAGCTTCCTAAACTATTCTTAAGAATATAATTATTAATAGCCACACATGATACTCCACTACTTAATTTTTTAAAAATAAAGAAAGAAAGATTCCTAGCCCTGCATGGTGGTGCATGCTAGTAATCCCAGTATTTGGGAGGTTGAGACAAGAGGATCGCAGGTTTGAGGATAGCCTCAGCAAGTAGTGAGACTCTCATCGACCTAGCAAGACCCTGTAGTTTTTCTGGATTCATGGAGTACCAGAGTGTCTTGGTCCCTGTCTTGCCAATGGCACCCTTTAGTGATGAGGAAACAGGTAGAGTGGTAAAGTGAGGTCCAAAGCCTTGTAAAGAGTTCCGTAGACTCAGCAGTGGATCTGAATATGCATGACTAGCTATTTGCAAAGAAATGTTTGAGGTTTTCTTTTAGATCAAGGCAAGTGAAATTATTAATTTTAAAAAGGTAGGTCATTATAAAATTGTTCAGATTTGGGCTTGCTTTCTATTCAGAAAGGATTATAAAAATATGTTCATATCACTTAAGTTTATATACCAAATTTTTTCATCAACCCTATTGAATTTTGTTTTTAGAACGTCCTAACCCAGGTGGGTGTGGTGGTGTATGCCTATAATCCCAGCAACTGGGAAAACTGAGGAAGGAGATGGCAAGTTCAAGGTCAGCCTCAGCAACATAGTGAGACCTCAGTGGTAGAGCACCTGCTTAGCACGCAGTGCCCTGGGTTTGATAACCAGAGCCACCAAAAAAAAATTTAATAAAATCATATTTATTTTCTTACCCATAATTTTCTTTTTCTCAAATTTTCTGCAATAAGTATATTACTGACTTTAAACTGGGAAAAATTAAAATGTTACTTAAAATAAAAACATATATACTAATACAAGAAATCAGTACGTACAAGTAATAAATGTACATTTAAATAATAAATAAGCAGTACATTTTCTGTGCTTGCAATTTGTTAAGCCTGAAAAAGAGATACATCTTACACTTATAAACATTAGTCTTTTTCTAAGTAAGAAGTCATCAGATTAGATAATTAAACCATTATACTACATGAAGTAAACTTGCTAGTTTTTGAAGACCATGACGGGGCTCAGAGGAAGCACTTTTCTGAGTTCAAAGATAAAAAAGTCTGTGGTTACTAAACAAAACCACCAGGTGCCACTATTGCTTCACAGAAAGGAGTAAAATACCTAGCATGAATTACTTATTTATTTTTAGTAAGGATACATACTTTCACCTAGTCTTAGATAATAATAAAGTCTTCTCAGAAGGCATAATGATAATTTCAATACTTTTTTGCTTATATCACAAAAGGTCATTTGGAAAAGGTGTGAAAGTACAGTTCCCATCAATTCCTACAGATGAACCAATGGGGTTGGAATGGAGAATAGAGAACACATTGTATCAAGGAATGATTCAGTCTATGAAAGCTGACTTTATGTTTTGAAAAACTCTACAAATAGAATTTAACACTATCGCATCCCACTGTCTCTGTGTAAAATGTATTCTTCATTTTAACTTTAAATGGCAGGGATGTGCGTCTTTACCCAGACTTTGCTATTTCCAAACATAAAGTCTTTGGCAGTTACTTAATTTCTCCATCTATAAAATAGTAATACCAACCTCACAGAGTTGTTTTAAAGACTGAATACCATCATGTAAATAAGCAGAGCTAGACAATTTATTACCTCTCTCTAAGAGTAAATAGTTTCTAGCGTCTTTGGCTGCCGAGACCACATCTAAATAAGACAGCGAATCTCTGTCCTGGTGGCAGAAAGTGTGCTAGGTTTGGTGTCTCAGCGTATGTCTAATTTGGGGACTGTCACCTATCAGGAGTGGACTGTGGCAGGTCACATTCATCTACCAGGCACTCAAGTTTCTCGTCTTTCAAATATAAGGGAGTTGGATCAAATGGCTTTTAGGTCCCCTCCAGGCAAGACTCCTATAGATCTATAAAATCTGTACCACAGAAAAATATTTTTGCAAAATATACTTTTTGGACTCAACATTTTTCAGTTATTAAAGTTGGGGGACAAAGGTTTGTAGCACCCATGGGTACCATCATTCAATCATTTAGCATTTACTGAAGTCTTCAATGTGCCCAGACAGAGTGCTAGAGTCCGGGGATATATAAATGAAGACGAATACTATCTCTTCCATCAAGGAGACGATGGTCAAATTAAGAAAGTTACAGATAAGTAATTACAGCTCAATCCAATGAGGGTACAGGCTACAGTATATCTCCAGAGATGTGGCAATATATGATGGGGTAGACGTCTTATCTTCAATATGCTTTCGGTCAGTCAGTTTCAGGGAATTCAGAAGAACTTTTCTGATTTGCTTAGAGCTGTTTTCAGGATGAGGAACTTTCTGGGCTATCTTTCTGTGGCTATATTGACTTTTGCCTCAGAGAAGCAAGATATTTTCTGAATATATACTCCTGAATTTTATAACCGATATGAAAATGAGAAGCAAATTGCCTGTAGCATAGCAGAAAGAAGACAGAGGATTGCGCTACACCAGAAGAGACTCTCCAGCCATTCGGTGTAGCTGTTCACATTGAATTTAAGTCCCATTATCTTTCTAAATCCCCCTTCCTCCTCCGTGTTTTTCACTGGCTCTCTCCTTTTCTCTGAAAAAATGCTAAGCTCAGCTTTTCTAAATCTTTCTCAACTGGGTCAGCAGCTCTAAACACCTACTGCCTCTGCGCGCTTGCCAATATGACTTCATTGATCTGAGACTCCCAAACCAGGGCTTTGTGGGGCTGGAGAAGAAATGCAAGAGCGAATGCCAGCCTCTGCCACCTGGCAATTTCAAAGGCACTGAATCCCCATTTGCTTACCAGACTTTCCGTAGTAAGCTCCGGCAAATCCTGGATGGTACAGCAAGGGTAATCCAGGACCGAGATGCTGTAAGAGGCAGAGATAAGGACAGGCTTTAGGTAAATGGCAAATGCAGGAAATGGCTGCATCTGAAAAGGGCAGGAGTTATTTCTCTCCAGCAGGCTCTACCCATTTCCCAAATTACTTAGTGACCTCAGCTGAAACTGAGGGTACTGGTGCTGGGCAACCCCACCTCCAGTCTCCTCTCCTCGGGCATGAGAGGAACCAAGGAGTTCTTTCAGGTTGGCTCTATCTAGCAGATGCAAAAAGAGTTCACACACAGAGAGAGCCTCTTTTCTGCTGAGCTCTCTTTGCTTCTTTAAGGAATATGTAAAGTTGAGTGCATTTGTGTCTCTGCATTTAAGTGTATGCATGAATATAATAGTGCTCCCAGAGATGCTGCCCAAACCCATAATTCTTAATAATAATCTGAGGACGTGAGGATGAAATGAAGACTTCTCCCACATCTCTCGCCAGGTCTTTCTGAAAGCCAGGCGCTCTGGGGAATGATTGCAGAAGCCACTCCTTAAGAAGCTGAGGCAGGGGCAGCTCCCTGCAGGAGGCCGATCTAGTCGTTCAAGAATGGCTATGCCATTGCAGGAAAATGGATGGAACTAGAGAACATTATGCTAAGTGAGATCAGTCCATCACAAAAAATGAAGGGTCATATGTTTTCCCTCATATGTGGAAGCTAGGGAGAAAGTGGGATACAAAAGGACTCCAGACAAAGGAGGAGAAACCCCAGTGGAGTAATGGAGGGGGTCTAGGGGACAGAGGTGGGTGGGGGGAGGGAGACTTGATGAAAGAAACACTTCAATTGACACTATGTACATATACAAAATTAACAATGCGAATCTCAATACTGGGTATGGGGAATGGGAGGGAGTGGGGTGGGAGCCGGGGAGGGGGTATTCTCACCAAGTGCTCTGTGCATGTGTGTCTCTATCACTGTGAACTTCATTATGATGCATGATTATAATGCACCAATAACAATTTAAAAAAAAAGAATAGTAATAGCATCTGTTCCCAAAACCTACAGTGAGGGGCTGTAAGAAAGCCATAGGCTCTATGGGGAGCCCAGGGAACTGGCATGAGGCAGGAAGGGAAATAAGGCAGTACACTGTGACAGGGACACAGTCACTCAACAAATGACAGCTCCCTTTCTTTCCTCTTCTCCCTCCTCCACTGGTACAATGCAGAATTTGGACAAGCTGATCTCTAATGCTCTTTCTGGTTCTGATACTCCATCTGATATTCAATGAGGATTTATTTATTTATTTTTGCGGTATTGGGTATTGAAAACAGGGGCATTCTACCTCCGAGCTACTATTTTTTATTCTTTATTTTGAAACATGGTCTCACTAAGTTGCGGAGGGCCTAAGTAGCTGAGGCTGGCCGCGAACCTGTCTCAGCCTCCCAAGTACTGGGATTACAAGCGTGTGCCACCATGCCTGGCATCAATGAGGTTTTAAACACCAATCTATCTGAATGGGTGAAGGAACTTTCTGGGCTATCCAGAAATGGGTAAGAGATGTTGACAAAGCAGGGACTATAAAGATGAGTATGGGGTTTCTTGGACCTGTTTCTACATTCCAAATGTAGAACTTCTATATAAGCAAAAGGAAACAATTTATTTGTCTAGAAATGCTTGTCTTTGTCCAAGAAATCGACACCAAGATTACCTAGGAGAACCAAGGAAGGAGAGGGGAGGCGTCAGCTTGGGAGAGGGCAAGTCTACTTGTAATGTTGCTCATCACCATTTTTTTTCTTATTTTGTGGTGCTAGGGATTGAACTCAGGGGTGTTCTACCTCTGAACTACACCCCCAGTCCTATTTTATGTTTTTGTTTTAAAACAGGGTCTTGCTAGACTGCTGAGAGTCTTGATAAATTGCTGAGGCTGGTCTCAGACCTGTAATCCTCCTGTCTCAGCCTCCCAAGTACTGAGATTACAGGCCCGGCTGCTCATCATCTTGATTCACTTTTCTGGATTCTCCCAGAGTTGCCAGATCTACATTGTCCCATTAATAAACATTCACCCACCTGTCTATCCACCTCCCCCTGACAAAGTCCCACAGCAGAGTAGGAGCTGATGACTATGAAACGGAGGCAGGAAATCAAAGATGGAATTTGTTCTAATCTCTCACTGAAATGAATTCTAGCCTAAGGGGGCATAAAAGAAATTTACAAGTGTCTCAAATATCTAGATTTTAAGAGTCATGAGGAAACTGTGCCACGATGAGTTACGGGTGCTCCAAGTTCTCAGGAATCATTCAAAAGTAAGACAGGTGGTACACGAGAGGCCAACCTTAGCAAAAGCTGTAGTCCATCACTATCACTCTTTAAACTCCAAAACAAACCCGATGGACACCTATTGATGGACACCCCCTCTTCCAGACCCGTGAGTACTGCAGGGGGTGTTCAGTCCCAGTACCTACTCCCCTACCATAGTTGATTGATCCAGTAGTAGATTTCTCTCTCTTTTTTTTTTTTTGCGGTACCGGGGATTGAACACAGGGGCATTCTACCTCCGTGCTACGCCCCCGGCCCTATTTTTATGCTTTATTTTGAAACCGGGTCTCACGAAGTTGCGGAGGGCCTCGCGAAGGAGAGAGAGAGAGAGAGAGAGAGAGAGAGAGAGAGAGAGAGAGAAAGAGACAGGGAGAGAGAGAGAGAGAGACAGGGAGAGCGAGAGCGAGAGCTGAGGCTGGCCGCGAACCGGGATCCTCCGGTCTCTGCCTCCCAAAGTACTGGGATTACAAGTGTGCGCCACCACACTCGGCCAGTAGTAGATCTCTGACCCTGGGAATCTGGAACAAGGGTTGAGAGTCAATTCAATCTCTGATGTGGCACTGTGACATGTTCGCCTCATGTGGGCATATTTCACCAGTGGCCTTGAGATAGGAAATTTGAGTGGAGTAGAGACCTGGTGTCCAAAGAGGGAGGTGAAAGGTTTCTTGGGCTCTCCACACAATAGACCAACCCAGAGGCACAAAGCTGCATCCCTGTCTTAGGTTCCTCAAGATAACACCTCTTTGGCAGACTGAGATAGGAGGAGCACAGGTTCAAGGCCAGCATCAGCAATTTAGGAACCCTGTTTCAAAATAAAAAATAAAAAAGACTGGGGGTGTAGCTTAGAGGTACAATGCACCTGGGTTCAATTCTCAGTACCACCCCCTCCCCCAAAAAAAGGAAAAAGAAAAGAAAAAGAAAAAATAACAAAAATAACTTCTTGTTCCCTTCTAACAAACTCCCCATTCTGCATGAGTCTAGTCTGGTTGGATTGGATTGCCTTTTGTGTGTGTGTGGTACTGGGGATTGAACCCAGGGGCATTCTCCCTCCGAGCTATACCTCCAGCCCTTTAAAAAAAATTTTTTTAAAATAGGGTCTCACTAGGTTGCTAAGAGTCTCTCTGTGTTGCTGAAACTGTCCTTGAACCTGCAATCCTCTTGTCTCAGCCTTCCAAGTACTCAGATTCCAGGCATGTACCACCACACCCGGAAGATTGGATTACTTATAACCAATAGTGTTGACTCATCCACACAGGTGCCTGCATGCAGTTATGGTACTGACAGCCCAACCTACGCTTTCATTTTCTCTGGTAACCCAACAAACATGTCTTAAGTGCCATTTTTAAGGGGGTCACATGCACAGTTCTCCATGTAGTTAGGAAAAAAGCCATTCTCCAATGCTTCTTCCCAGAGTGAAAGTATATAGACAGCGAAAGCACTCTCATATATACTAATCTTAACTAATGCTTATAAAAGCTTTATGGGGCTGGAATGTAGCTCAGTAATAGAGCACTTGCCGAGCATGTGTGAGGTCCCGATTTAGATCCCTAGTATCACAAAAACAAACAACAACACTTTTCTATGATATAGTTAGAGGAGGTATTCTCTAAGGTGCAAATACTGTGGCTCAGAGAAACTAAGTGTCTCGCTTGAGATTACATAGCTAGCAAATGGCAGATCCAGGTCAGGAATCCAGGTCTCACGGCTTCAGGCACCGTGGAGAGAGTGTGTGTGTGTTTCAAACTACACAGAGGCTGCCTCTCCATGGTGGAAATTCAGGCAGAACTGACATCTCCTAGCCCACCCCCCAGCCACCCCAAGTATGACACCAGTGCTTTTCTTCTCCTTTAGGAGCTTAGCCTCTGGTAAATTCTCCCAACTAGCATGCTTCCAGTTCTCATGAAAGTAGCAGACTAAGGAACAAGGATCTGCTCTGCAATTCCTCTGTCCCAGCTTGGCTAGGAGTGGAGAACAATCTGTATTCACCAAAAAGCATGTGGTCTGATCCTGCCTCCGATGCTTACTTAAGAGAACTCCTTAGCATGTTAAACTTAAGCAAGTCAATTAACCTTTCTGAATTTGTCTTCTAATCGGCAAAATGAGAATAAAATTTGTCATACCTCTCAGCACTGCTTAGGAGATTAAATAATGAATGTGAAGATACCTTATTTTTAAATTACAAACTGATATACCTAATAAAGGTCTATTGTTCACTTTTTTTTTTTTTGTGGTACTGGGAGTGGAACCCAGGGGCCTTCTACCTCTGGGCTACACTACCAGCCCTATTTTATTTTATTTATTTTTGAAACAGGGTCTCACTAAGTTGCGGAGGGCCTCACTAAGTAGCTGATGCTAGCCACGAACCTGCGATCCTCCTGTTTCAGCCTCCCAAGTACTAGGATTACAAACATATGCCACCACGCCTGGCTCCTATTTTATTTTTTATTTGGAAACAGGGTCTCGCTAAGTTGCTGAAAGCCTCATTTAGTTGCTGAGGCTGTCCTCGAACCTGTGATCCTCCTGTCTCAGCCTCCCAAGTACTGGGATTACAGGCATGTGCTACCACGCCCAGTTTATTGTTCACATTTGCTTACAGATTTTGTTTAACATTTTACAATTTACAAAGCAGTGTAACTGTTCCAATCACTTTGACTTATGATTTAGACTAAGATCAGAGCTGGCCAGACTGCTTGTTGTTGTGAAGAAAAAAAAAAATCTCCTGAGTCCTTTTGCCACAGGTCCTTTCTTGACAGAAATTTCATCACTGCAGATTCATTTCTATAATTCATGTTTTTAATTTTTCAAAACTATTTTTTGTAGCACTGGGGATTGAATCCAGGGGCATTCTACCTCCAAGCTACACCCCCAGTCCTATTTTATTTTTATTTTGAAACAGGGTCTCACTAGGTGAATGAGAGTCTTATTACTTGCTGAGTCTGTCCTTGAACTTGCGATTCTCCTGTCTCAGCCTCCCAAGTACTGGAATTACAAGTGTGTGCCACCATGCCTGGCTTCAAAACTATTATAATAAAAATACCTCCACAAAGAGGCCAAAAAACATATACCCCTATACAAGCTACCATTTTAAGGAAATTAAAATTTTTTTTGTGGTACTGGGGATTGAACCCAGGGGCATTCTGCCTCCAAGCTACACCCCCAGCCCTATTTTTCTTCTTTATTTTGAAACGGGGTCTTACTAAGTTGCAGAGGGCCTCACTAAGTAGCTGAGGCTAGCCACGAACACGGATCCTCCAGTCTCAGCCTCCCAAGTATTGGGATTACAAGTGTGCGCCACCACGCCTGGCAGAAATTAAATTTAATAGGGATAGCTCTAAGTCAGGTGACTAGGGTCACCAGGAGAACTGAAAGGTACAGAGATAATGTAATTTTCTTGACCACCCCAAAATAACTCCTTGAAATGAACCTGCCCAGAATTCATACCTGTTTTTGGCAGTGATGTAGGACAGGATATTTTGATTGAAGAACTTCAGGATCAAAGGGATGCAGTTGGCAAATACCAAATGTTGCGATACATATTCAAACTGAATTAAAAAATCAAAGCAGAAAGGGCTGCTTATTTGGGGGAAAATAGGAGGTATTTATGGAAAAAAAGGGAGAAATACAAATCTAGTATCCATTCCTAAGAATATCCACTGTCCACTTGTGTTGTCAGTCTTCCTGTCTCTGAAATGGGGACATTCATCTCTGGCAAGCCCATCCTACATGAAGGGGGACAATCTGCAGTGTATGTTGCAAGCTCCTGACCAACAGCAAAAAGTAAACAAGGCAGAAAGAAAAGTGCACTCCAAATAAAATAGAAAGAATTGCAGTGAGATTTATTCCTAAGCTCAACAGGAAAGGAAGGATCCCCAAGGGAGCTGTTTTCCATACCAAACCTCTGGCTCATAATGTTTCAACTATGATTGACGTAGCAGGGACAGGTGCAGCTTACTCCTGGCAACTACTCTGGCGTGGCTCCATCAGGATGGAGACAGTGTAGTAAACAAATGAACCACTGGAATGTGGGCTCCAGTTCCAGTCTGTCTGCTATACCACATTATCTCTAGTACTTAGAATATTGGTAATTTTTTTTTGTGTGGTACTGGGGATTGAACCCAGGGGCATTCTACCTCCAAGCTACACCCCCAGCCTTATTTTTTATTCTTTATTTTGAAACAGTCTCACTGAGTTGTGGAGGGCCTCACTAAGTAGCTGAGGCTGATCATGAACCTGCAATCCTCCTGTCTCAGCCTCCCAAGTACTGGGATTACAAGCGTGCGCCACCATGCCTGGCTTGCTACTGTGCTGTTTTAAATCCCCCAACTCTGCCTGATCAGCAAGAAGTAGCCACGGCAGCAAGCTAAGCTGCTCTCTCCCTGCATAAGTGGTTAGAGGTGGGGAGTGAGCTTGTATCATAACTACTTCCCTCTTCTGCTCAATATTTTCTCCCTGGAGGCTGACCCAGGGTATTTTCCAAAGATCCAGAGAGAGGTGCCAATACATATTCGCTTTCATGTGATGGGGAATTTTTTCATTTGAGCCATGTCCAGGCCCTGTCAGGATTCACCCACAGAGTCACACATTGGCAAGGCCCATCAGGTTACCCAGCTGTCTGGCTATTGATCTACATATTGCCCACCAAGAGAAGCAGCCATAAACGCATTCATGGTTCTCTGTTTTCTTTCCACTGGGAGCACTGTCTCCTACCAATCCCTACTCCTCCCGGCCCTGTTGCTACTCAGCAAACATGGACAGAAGAGTGAGCACCCAGACACCCTTTTACACCCAAAGATGTCTTTGTACTGAAATGAAGAGATACCCTGCTTGTAGAGGGCCATGGCTGCCAAGTCTGCCGCGGCCTCCTTGCACTATGATGACCTGCTCTTTTATCAGCAAATTCGACTCTGACTTCTTAGGAGGAAAATGGGACAAGCCTGTGGACGGGAATGAGAAGGCTTCCTCTCCTCCCTGCACTCTCCCAGCAGACAAGAAGCATTCATTCCTTGTAATGCCCACAGGACCATGTCCAAACTCCTTAGCAAGGAAAACAATGCCTTCATGGGAAAAGAAAGCAGGTCTTAATTTTTCTTAACTTTGGTTTCCTCATCCACAAAACAAGGATAAAATAAGGCCTACCTCACAGAGGTGAGAGAATTACCCAGTAATTCTCACCCAGTACTCAGAAAGTGTGTGCTACCATATGGATTACCATCTGCTCTCTGCCAACCCTGCAGGCTCATGTATCACCAGGCCATGCCCGTGTCCCCCTATTCCAGGCAGAACTCCAGCAACATTTAATTACAGTTTCCAAGAGAACTTTGTTCTCTCCCCTCTGGACTTTCACATATTAGCTTTTCTGCTTGAATTGCTTCGTGTCCTCCTTCCCTGACAACAACCATGAACTGGCTAACATTTGTTTCTTTAAGACTTAGGTTAGAAGTCACTTATCTCTGTCTTGAGTTGGATTAGGTGTTTCTATAGCAGCCAATGCTTACCTGCATCACAGCATTTACAGTGCAGTCTACAACTGGCTATTTTTGTATCTGTATCCTTTATAAGATTTCAAGGCCTTAAAAATCAGAACTGTGCCTTACTCAGAATTATATCTCAAATGTCAGAAAAATGCTTCATACACAGAAAAGTATAGTCAACACACTCCCCACCCCTGGCTTTTTTTTTTGTGTGGAATGTCTGAATTCTGACTTGTATTGTTTCAAAACTGGCTTATTCCTAAGAATTCCTATGCATGACTGAGCTAACTTACAAAGGACACAGACATCTGTACCTTAATAGGGTGGTTCCCCACATCCCACTCCATATCCCCACCTCAAGCTCATGCAACAAATAGCTGGATTCCCTGAGTGAAGACAAAGAAAAGGCCGAAAGGTGCTCAGTGGGACTACAAGGACCCTTGAGTGCCCTGCCCCTGCCCCAGAGCTGGAAAACACTCAGGGGCTGTGGAGAAGCTCCCCCAACTGCTCACCTGGTAGATATGGTTGAGTTTGAAGTGCTTGAGGAGTAGCAGGAGCAGGGCAGAAATACTCTTCACGATAATCTCCTTGTGCCTGTTCACATCGATGCCTAGCTTCATGCTCTGGAGAACAGTGATACTACAATGGGGAGAGGAGGCATCAATGCAGAGGGTGGCCTTGGAGGGGGGCCTACAAGGACCCAGGTACTGGGTCAGATACAATATACACAAGAGAGCCAAAACATTGGAAACCTGAACTTATGTGCTAGGGAAAACTCCAGAGTTCCAACTTATGAACCCGTGTGGAGAAAAGCTCCACTGATCTCTTTATTGCTGCCTCTCTCTTTGCAAACTCGTCCCTTGGCAACGTCCACCCACATACCCAGGTAGCCAGTCACTGGGATGGCGTCACTCTCTAGACCCCCAGTTCTGAGCTAAGCAGAGCACAGTAGAGCCCTGCAGGGAATATGGGGTACTGGTGGGAAAGGGGGAGCTCTTTGAAGATAATCCCTGTACATGTTAACAAGGTTGGGGGGCAGAGAAGCCCTGCAGAGAAGACACTAATATCCAGCAGCTGCCCCAGTGGGAGCACTCACGGCATCTCCTCCGGCAGGACATCTGCCAGGATATTGATAGAGTCTGTCTTAGCCTTGGAGGTGGGGGCCGCAGCCAGTAGAATCTTAAGCAGAGCAATCTGGGAAGCAGAAAAGGAGGAAAGCCACCCTCGTCCACCCCACTGAGCAAGGCAGCGATTCTTCCATGCCGCACCAGCCCAATGAAAAGTGTCTCAAAGCATTTCTCTAAGTTCTTTCTTCAGTGACCAGATCTCCCTGGCATGGAGAAGTGTAAACAGGTGGCCAGTCCTGAGAGGCCTGCCTGTGAGGCTGAGGAGGAAGCCAGGCCGGAGCACATGGGCTGTTCTGCTTGGAGACTGCGCTTTCCAAAGGGGAGGACAGAGGAGCAGAGTGGGAGGGGCAACGCACAGACACAAGGTGGAAAGGACAAGCTCGACCTTCCCACCTCTTTTTCTTCCTCTAACTCTGACCGTCAATATCATCATCACTCCCAGCCTGGGACTATCTAAGACATGACAGACGATGGCAGATCTCAGAACTCTGGTACTTACCTAGGAGGATGGCCCCAGTGCATCCTATACAGACCCCACCTTATTCTCCACCCCTCCCAAAGTCCTCCTTTAGAGGAGCTCTGAGGAAGGCTCAGAATTCTAATATGTCAAAGGATGGTTTGCCTGAGGGGCTCAGGAAACAAGCCCAAATGAGGGACCGCTCGGCCGGCAGAGGCTCCCAGCTGCCTGCTCCTGGCAGCAGAGAAGAGCAGCCGTGGTCCAGCCATCTCCTTACCATGAACTGCGGGAGGCTGTACAGCATGCCCTGGTAGAGGATTTCACATGGTGTTTCTGGCACCACCTCTTCTCCCTGTGGCAGGAAACACAGTTTGCCCAGGCCACTTTCCAGGTGACCAAAGACTACATTTTCTTGGTTGTAAGGGGAGGCATGAAAAGAGCACTCAAGCCGGGTGTGGTGGCGCACGCTTGTAATCCCAGTACTTGGGAGGTCAAGACTGGAGGATCCGGGTTCTCGGCCAGCCTCAGCTACTTAGTGAGGCCCACCGCAATTTAGTGAGACCCTGTTTCAAAACAAAGAATAAAAAAAGGGCTGGGGGTGTAGCCCGGAGGCAGAATGCCCTTGGGTTCAATCCCCGGTACCTCAAAAAACAAAAAAGAGCACTCAACTGGGAGTCAGATCTAGTTTGCTATCCTAGCTGTGTTAATGACTCACTGGATGACCTGGGACAAGTGGCCTTTCCTCTCTGAGTCCTAGTTTCCTCTTCAGTAGGATCAGTGGGCTGGTCTAGATGCCCTCTGAGGCCTCTTCCAGTACCGACAATCTATGATTCTGTTTACCATCATCTGCAATTAATCTAGAATTCCTCTTTCCATGTCACATGGTGCATCAGGAGTGGGAATCCCACCTAGGAATTGGCTCACACACACACATAGAACCACCATGGCTACACCTGGGCTTAACTTAGGCTATAGGCACACCTGGGACACTGGCTCAGACACACGCCTAAAGTGGCACCTCCCATGGTGTCCTTGTGAGGTCAACTGAGAGCCCTAGAATGCTCTGTAAGCCAGGAAGAAGTGGTAGGTAGCTCAATAGAGAGGATTAGTAAGGGAATTAAGTAACCTATGGCCAGAGAGACAGGAAGGAGTATTAGCAAGGAAGCTTTTAGGTCGATGGAAATTATTTTCTTCTCCTCTCTATTAACACTGCCAACATCATTTTCTTCTTTCTGACAAAACCCCTCTGCATGTCTGTTTTCTTGATGACCCCAACTAAGCCTTTATCACAGTGGGGAGGGAGGGGCTGCAGATGCTCAAAAGGCTGCTCAGGTCTCAGTGTCATGTTTGGCCAATGCAGTCCTGTCTTCTCAAGCCCCCTCTGTTACAGGGTAAGAGTCACTGCCACGATACCTCGAGGCAGGGAACAGTAACTGACCCGCACTATTCAGTCACTGCTTACATAGATATGTCTTAATTGGGCATTCAACAGAGCCTGCGGATCCTGGCAGGTGTGTCTTCCTGCTCCTCAGAAGGCCTATTTCCTAGCTTCTTTCCTCTCCTCAAACCAACCCCCTTGACCACAACCCCTCAACAGTTGTTGACCGTCCACTTCATGGAGAAAACAGACACACCCTCATCTTCTCAACACCAGATCTGCCGGAGTCTCTGCCTGCATTCTGATGTGAAGGATGAACCACCTGTGCTTTGATCATCAGCCAACCCTCCACATGGGCTCAGGGGCCAGAACCCTTTCACTCAGTGGAATGCATCGGACCTGTAATCTGCCCCTCTCCAGGATCCATCCATCCTTCCCTCCTTCCTTCCTTCCTTCCTCCCTCCCTCCCTTCCTCCCTCCCTCCCTCCCTTCCTCCCTTTTGTACTGGGGTTTGAACCCAGGAGCATTCTGCCCCTGAACTATTCCCCCAGACCTTTTTTATTTTTTATTTTGAAACAGGGCCTCACTATGTTGCTGAGGTTGGCCTCAATCCTGTGATCCTCCTGTCTCAGATTCCTAAGTACTGGGATCTTATCAGCCTGTACCACCATGCCCAGCAGTATTCCTCTCTTTGGGAATGAGAATATAACTCAGTGGTAGAGCATTTGCCTAGCATGTGTGAGGCCTTAGGCTCAATCCCCAGACACACACACACACACACACACACACACACACACACACACACCCTTCTCTTTGCCTCTCTATTCACATTTTTTTTTTTTTTGTGGTACCGGGGATTGAACCCAGGGGGGCGTTCTACCTCTGAGCTATACCCCCGACCCTATTTTTTATTTATTTTTATTTTTATTTATTTATTTATTTATTTATTTTGCGGTACCAGGGATTGAATGCAGGGGCGTTCTACCTCCGCGCTACGCCCCAGGCCCTATTTTTTATGCTTTATTTTGAAACCAGGTCTCACGAAGTTGCGGAGGGCCTCACTAAGGAGAGAGAGAGAGAGAGAGAGCTAGAAAGAGAGAGAGAGACAGGGAGAGAGAGAGCGCGAGAGCTGAGGTTGGCCGCGAACCCGGATCCTCCAGTCTCCGCCTCCCAAAGTACTGGGATTACAAGCGTGCGCCACCACGCCCGGCTCCTATTTTTTATACTTTATTTTGAAACCGGGTCTCTCAAAGTTGCGGAGGGCCTCACTAAGTTGCTGAGGCTGGCTGTGAACCCGGACCCTCAAGTCTCCGCCTCCCACGTACTGGGATTACAAGCGTGCGCCACCACGCCCAGCTTTGCCTCTCTATTCACATTTAATTGAACTGCAAATCTTGTCAGTTATACCTCAAAAATATAACCCAAATTCATCCACTTTTGCCCTGTCCAGGTCACCGTCACCTTTCAACCTTAACTATTTCAAGATGGGTCAGTGCTTCTAGTCCTTTCTGGTCTGATCTTTACACAGCAGCCCATTTTTTTTCCTCTTTTTTTCTTTTGTGGTACTGGGGATTGAACTCATGGGCATTCTACCTCTGAGCTACACCCCAGCCCTATTTTTTTTTAATTATTCTTTATTTTGAAACAGGGTCTCACTAAGTAGCGGAGGGCCTCACTACGTAGCTTAGGGTGGCCGCGAACCTGCAATCCTCTTGTTTTAGCTTCCCAAGTACTGGGTTTTTAAAAATATAAATTGGATCACAGCCCTTCCCTTTGTAATGTAAATCAACTCTAAGCTCTCTATCTTTGCTTATGGGAGCATTGTAAAGTGGCTCCAGGTCACCCCCTGATTTCAGCTCTACAACCCCAACCCTTGCCCCTGTGCTCGGTCCACATCAGCCTTCTTTTGCTACCTCTAACACGCCAAGCCTGTTCTCCCGTTGTTAAGGCTATTCCTTCTACTTGGAACATTCTTTACTCTGATGTTCCTATGGCTGTCTCCTTTCTGTACCTCAGATCTTGGCTTAAATGTCACTTTCTCAAAGGTCTACCTACCCTGACTGCCCAATCTAAAGTAGTCCTTCCTCCTCCTCCTCCTCAGATCAAACCCAGGGCCTCCTGCATACTAAGCAAGTGCTTGAACATTGAGCTATATCTTCAGTCCTTTTTCTTCCCCAACTTTAATATAGCATGGAAGCAGGGATTTGGGCTAGCTGACACTCAGAAAGAACCCAACAAGCTGAATCAATGCAGGCACACATGCTTCTTCCCTCCTGCGCAGGACGCCTCGGCTCACCAAAGACATGGGGCATTTCTCCAGCTCCTCTTCATTCTTGATCTGCACGTCTGCGATGGAGATATATTTGTGCTGAAAGATAAGAAGACATCAACAAGCTGAAGGCTTCAATCACATGAGTCCCAGTTTCTCTGTTAACTTCCCCACTAACCGAAAAATGTTCTATCTACCATGGGTCTGTTACCCCAAACAGACATGAACTCTTTGAAGGCAGAACTCTTAATCACCTCTGCATTAGGAGCACCGACCAATGTGCTTCACAAACAGTGATTCTGTGTATTACACTTTTCCATATTTGTTGAATAGAAGCAAATACCTACACATTTACCTTTAAACAAAGTGCTAGGGGAAGCCAAGGATAGGCCCTGGACCACCACCCTCAGAGTTCTGATTCACATGCATGCGTGGATGGAGTGGCGACTCCATGCTCTGTGCTCACGCACACAATGGATATGAGGCAGAGTCCTACTCAATCCGGGGCCTTTGGAAGTTAATAAATCTATGGGGAGAGAGAAGTAAAAGGAAAGAAAGCAAGGAGTGGGAAAAGAGAGAAAAGGATGGAAAGGGAAAAGCAATGAGAGGAAGAAAGGAAAACTTTTTCATCTATCTGCATGCTAACTGGGTAAGTAGAAAAAGAACTGATTTTTCCTATTTGGCCAAAAAGCCTGCAGGGGAAATGCAGGGAAATCCTGAATGTGTCTGTTAGAAGAGCTCTTTCCAGTACCCAAGATCCTGGTAATTCAACTTGCCTTGATGGTTCCCTATCTCTGAAGACTGAGAGCCCACCCTAGTCACCTGCTTTAGGGTCTTCACACTTTCATGGATGGGTCTGGGTAATCCAACCAAGGTATCTGTGTCCCTGTGAAAGGCAAGAAACACCAATTCTTTGGCTTCAAAAAACAGAAAATTACCCAAGCACCCAGAGTCACAACAACCATTCTGCTTTCTGCATTACCCCCTGGTACCCTGGTCTTCCTCTGCAAGCTTCTAGGATCCCCATCTTACTTAAGAACACAAAAATAGCAATGGTAAACAAGACTTCCTGAAAATGAGGGCATTTGTATAATCTCTTGGGCACTCATTTGGTCTGGGAGTGATAGGTTCCTACTTAAAAGGGTATGTAGTCCAACAATACTTTAAGCAGTGAAGTCCCAGTAACAAAGCGTTCTAGGGTTTATAGAAGCCAGTGTGCAAGATTCATGAGGGTGGGGGAAATACAGGAAGTCTGGATTATTCTGATCATGTCTCTTCTTCTTCACCTAATCTAACACCCTCACGAAGAAATTGAGGCCCAATAGGGAAATGACTTATTCAAGATCCTATGCCTGGTGCAGAACACAAAAGTTCTTTGAGGACAATGAAAGGAACCCAAGGAAAGACTTCCATGGAAAGAACCCAGAGTAGTCACTGTGGCCTGGTGGCTCTGGGTTGCATCTGACTACTTAACAACACGCCCTCCTCCTCTGGTGCCCTAGGAACCACTTTACAGCCAGTTTCGACCAATAGAGTCACTTACTGCCCCAAGGTGAATCCAATGAACTTGTTCCTGCTTATCTCCAAGAAGTGCTCGATGTCCTTCTGTCTGAGAGGATGATGGAGAGATCAACCCCAGAGAAGGGAAGAAAAGCAAACCTTGAGAGAGAAGACTTTTCTGGGCTCCTGCCCTCCGAATGGAGGACTGGAGCAGTGGGGGAAGATAGCAGTCAACAGAAGGAACTTCAGACCCAGCAGTTCTGACTGCCAGTCCAGCTTAAGGAGCACTGAACGGGTGTTATTAAACCTACCTGACCTTGGGGGCCCAGGGCAGGCCCTTGGGAAAGGCCACCCGCTCAGCAGAGAGGGGTCCCTGCGAGGGTGGGGGTGGCACCAGAGGGTCCTGCTCTAGTAGGTCCAACTCTCCATCTAAGTTTCGCTCTCCATCACCAGCAGACTCCTCTTCCTCCTCGGTGGCTGGCTCCTCAGTCTTGAAGAGATCCCTTTCATTGTAGATATCCAGGCTGTCCTGCTTAGTGAGGAGTTGCTGGAGGTGGGGTGAAAAGAAGAAAATATGTAGAGATCTCACCCTGGGCATCCTTGTCTGAAGCTTTCCTCTACCCACAGGGTTTCAAACACCAGGGAACATGGAGTCTGAACCAGCTCCTGTAAGAACATCCCACGTCCTAGCTCAACCTTGCAGCCGCTGGGCCCAATCCCAAGACAAGTAGCTCTGGCAACCATGCCAATGGCTAGGGGACACAGCATAGATAATCCCAAAGTCTTAGTTCCTTAGCTTTCAGAAAGCACTGATGCCTTTTTTTTTTTTTTTTTTTTGCCAGCACTTTCCTTCCTGATTATACTCTGCTTAGGTGAACATTCAATTAGTTTGCCTTCTGTGAGCATATACCAGCTGGCTGACTGAGGAAGAGGACAGAAGCTTGCTGCTAGGCAGAGGAAAGCGAGTTTGGAATTTTAAATTTTGTTGCAGAAAGAAAAAAAGATTGGACAGAAATAGGCCAAAAAGTTAACAGTCACTGCCTCTGGTTGTTAAGATTGTGGGTGATTTTTCTTCATCACATTTTTATATTTGTTCCAAATTTTCTACAATGAATAAGCATTACCTTATAAAATTAAAACTAAAGGTTAAAAAAAATCACACTGCACATAATGTAGACTGAGTTACTGAGCATGACTGTCTGGCCCTGTTACTTTTAGGTGGTGAACTCAGGTAGGTCAGGCAGGTAAGTTCATGGGAACATGGCCAGGTCTTGGTGTAACTTATTCTGACTTTTTCAGGATTACATTCTAATCCTAGAACCCTAAGCAGTCATCTCTTGAATGTAAGCTTATGGTTCCAGGTATAGACAAGAATACGGCTGGCTCAGAGCAAACCTTCCTGGTGCCAAGAAAATGGGACAGTGCTTCACCCTAGGCACATGGATTTCCTGGGAGCCCCGTTCAGAGTCCCTATCCCAGGACTTGACTCTAACTGGTGTTCAGGATGCTAAGAAACTCTAGTCACTGAGGTCCAAGCCAGTGATCCCAAAGAAGCCATGACTATATGATGTGTTCCATCAGGACAGCCCAGGAGCCCGTCAGAGCTGGGGGACACAGGCCAAAGTACAGACTCTAAGGTTCTGGGTTGCTCGCAGGGCCAGCCTGGGGGAGGCTGTCATTTACTTCCTTTTCCTATCATACCCATAGTGGCTGAGCATCTTGATTTTTGGCCAGCCAGTGTTACAATGCGACTGTCTGCTTCAGTCCGTACCCTTCGAGAACCTCGGCGCCCGCGCAGCTTGGAGGGTGGTGGTGCCAGCTGAGACTCCCCCAGGTCAAGAGTGTAAGAGGGCGGGGAGGCAGCACGCATGCTCTTCACCACCTGGATGCTGTCCTCGGCCAGGGGAGGTAGGCCCAATTCTGCCCGCTTCTGTATTTTGAGAGCCTGCAGATGCTCAAATCCACCGAGGGTAAACTAAAGAGTAAAAACAAGGAAGGGAGCAGAGAAGAGAGAGGAAAGGAAGGAAATCAGAAACAGAAAGGTGAGAGAAACATGGGTTGAAAGGCCAAAACCTCCAATCTCCTCAGATCTCCTCCTGAATGAGTAAGCAGAAAAACAGGAAGGGGCAAATGTTGTTACCACTTCAGTGTGAGGAGCTCAGGGGTCAGAATAAATCGTTAACTGACCCAGGGCCGGAAACATCACGAAGTTAGAAAAGGGACTCCTGGGGGCTTCCCCTGAAAAAACAGCAAATGATCCCCCTTTTTAAGGAGCACATCCAGATGCTATGAGCCCCTAGAGTCATTCGATTTCCTCTGCAGTCAAGCGGCAGCTCCCACTAGGAGGCCTGCCTGGAGGATATGATATGGAGCCAGCCCTGTGGGATGGGAGCCAGAGCTGAAGAATCAGGCTGAATAATGAGTAACAAAATTGCAACCATATACTTATAAGAACTTCATTTAAAAAATCCTTTATTTATCTGGAGGAAGTACAGGTACTAATCCCAATATTTTATAGCTAGAAAAACTGAGACACAGAGCTGCCCAAGGTTCCTAAGTATCAGCAAAGCCAGATCTCCCAATTTTCAGCCAGTATTCTTTCCATGAAACATTAGATCTATTGGGAGAAGATGCCACTGATGGAGTGGCATCTCGCATGTATTCAACAGAAACAGTAACCTGCTCTGACACAGAATATCTGTGTCTCTGGGATGGCCTTGTTGCCCTTCCTCCTTAGCTGGTCACTAATGACTGCTGTCTAACTCTAGTTCCTGGCATCAGACTAGAAGAAACTGAGGTGGGCATTACTGATCTGATGAGATGGGAATGGGGAGGATCAGCCACTCACCATAACCACCTTCCAGAGCAGAAGAAGGACCTTCTTTATGGGAAAGTGGGGGGCCAGGCCACTGCAGAACTTGGTAACCATGGAAAAGAGCAGAAGAGCAAAAGGCTCCTCATGATGCATGGAGAAGCCTGGAGGTACAAAGAAAGGGAAGTGAGAACGTAAGGATGAAGTAGCTGAAACCCCGTCCCTGTACCCCTGATTCTGGACACACTAAGGAAGGCACTCACCTCCCCTGAAGAATTCCAGAGTACTTGGTCCTGAGGAGGCTTAGTGAGCCCGCAGAGGGAAGCCCCTCAAGGGCGGGAAGGGAGACTATGGAAGTAAAATGGCTTGGCCTCCAGAGCTTAGGGTGATACTTTGGGGATGGATGCCAAACTAGAAGTAACAGTAATGATGTTTTCTGGGTAACAGTAATGAAGATGTATTCTGGCTGAAGGATTCAGTTATTTTGTGGACCACACTTCACTTCCCCACATCAATAAATATATTTTAAAATCCCATATGCCTTCATATCCTATCCCTGTCAGATGACCACACCAACTTATATTTGAACAGAGCTCAGTTCTCAAGGAGATTCAACTCATTTTTTCATATGGGATGGGTCAGAATAAATCATTATTTATTGACCCGGGGCTGGAAACATCATGAAGTTTGGGTGGGAAGTTCCATAATGGAATGGGAGAGGGATGGCTATCCCCATTTCTAACCAAGGAAAACAAGTCATAGACAAGGGGGCAATCAAGCCCAGCCCCTGTGTCTGCCACACAGTATCTGTCCTAAAAGAAAGGATGTTTATTAAAAAAAGAAAAAACAAGTACTTGGGAGGCGGTGACTGGAGGATCTGGGTTCACGGCCAGCCTCAGCTACTTAGTGAGGCCCTCTGCAACTTTGTGAGACCGGTTTCAAAATAAAGTATACAAAATAGGGCCGGGGGTGTAGCTCGGAGGCAAAACGCTCCCAGGTTCAATCCCCAGTACCACAAAAAAAAAAAAAAAAAAGGCCTATGTTCCTCTCCTAGGCAGATGCTCTGCTTCCCCTCCACCATCAGCACCCCATCCCCACCCTTCCTCAAGTGCCACTTCTTACTCAGTTCGGTGCGGAAGGTCTCCCGGGCTGTCCTCCACCCACAGGGATCTGTCTCTCGCTCCAGTCGGATATTTTCCACCATTAGGTACATGACACTCAGCAACACCCTGGGGTTACAGAAGGGTCACAAGAGGTTTCCAAGACAATTCCCAGCTTGTAGTCAGACTTCAGGGATGATCTCAGTGGGAGCTCGACCTAGTAAGATTAGCTAGAGGGCAATTTCCTACTGCTCTGGGGAACGGGTAACCCAGTGCTAAACATCCTCCTGTCCCAAGCCCATTTGTCAGCCCCACTCACCGGATTTCTGTGCTATCGGCAATGGAGACAGCCGGTTTCCGAAGGGCACTGCTACAGGCCTGACTGTTGCTGTCATGGGGAGAAGGGAGAGAACAGGAACCCATAAGGCCTCTTTTCTCCCAATGCTCCCACTTATCATACACACAAACACGAACACCTGTCACTCCCTGGCTATGCAGTCACTAGTGAAACTGGTCTAAGATAAAGGAGCCCATAGAAGTCCCTTACTGCCTCAGCAAACTTCACCTGTGGTGAAGACAGGCAAGGCAGGGCCTGTGATATCCATCCCTCTGCTCCCCCACTAGGCCTAATACTGTGCTGGACACAAAACAGATGCTAAGCAATATCTGATGAATGATGAGCAGATTTCATCCTATCTAAAACTCCTGGGTGACAGGCATAAAAAAAATGAGGGGCCACGATAGTAGGGGCAAAGGCCACCCCTAGAGCTATAACCCATTATGAAGAAAGGAACTGGGCACAATGGCAGGAGTTGTTTCTGTTCCTCTTGGGTCATGCCCATGAAGAGAGAACAGTTTCCTTCATGGACTCCAGAGTTAGGCTGAGCTGAGAAGGTACTTGGATTAAAAGTACCTTCAGCCCAGGACTGAAGCTACAACTGAGGCAGAAACTACTGTTCAGTCCAACCTCAGGGATGGAGGACAGAATATCAGGACATGGCTGAATGGAGGGGAACCGTCAGTGAGCTTTGAGCCACGGTGAGCAGACCCAGCTCCCGCAGGTGTCTACTGAGGAGGCCGGCACAGGACATGAGCCCCTCCAAGGAAGAGGCTTGTCTAGGCCAGCCCTCCCCAAGGCTTCTCACTCGATTTCCATGTGGAGCAGCTCCAGGAAGGCCGAGAAGGTCCCCATCTGATAGAGCAGGAAGCAGTTGTACCTGGACCAGTGTAGCACGTCGACCTCTGAATCACATTCCCCAAAAGTGCCTAAAGGACCAGACAGTCGCCACAGGGGTTGAGGTGGGGGCAGGCATCCCAGTTCTTTCCACCCTGCCCCATGACCTAAGACTTTCCTCTATAACATCCTGCCCAATAATTAGGCTGACAGAGGTAGGGAAGGGCCCCAAGATGTTCCTCAAATGAGTAAGGGGAGAGGAGGCAGCCTCCAGGCGTAGGTCCAATGTATGCATCAATGACCTGTCTTAAGTTTGGGACCCCAGAAGCAGATTCTGAGATACGTAAGGATTCAAGTGCAAGTAGTTTATTTGAGAATTGATCCCAAGACTCATCAGTAGAGAAGTAGGGTGATGAGATCAGGAAGAGAAAGCAGCCAAAAAAGTCCAACCCCAGGGGAAACTGGAAACGGTATAAAACATACAGCTTGGAGTTATCCTGTCCACAAGGGGTGAGATAATCAGGCTTTTCATCTGCTCACTCCTGTCAGTCATTTTATGATGACTGCTGGACTCGGGGAGCATGTTAATTTCCTATACTTCCTGGCTGCCCTGTGTGGGCTGCAGAGAATGCCCTTGGGAAAAATGAACTTTGTACTAGCAGCTGGAAGTTGGCCAGAGCACCAGACCCAAGAGATCTGGGTGGTACTACTGTATTTGCTATAGTCTTCCCTTCACCCAATGTCTACCATCTTTCCTCTCCATTTATTTTTTTCTTTTACAATTTTTTTTTAGCTCCCAACTAGTCGGTTTGCCAGCAGTCCTCATATTTACAATCTCAGGGCTTATTTTCACTACTCCAGCTCAGCTATCTCATTACCTGGCTAACAGGTCTCTTCTGGGAAGCTTTCCCCAATTAATCTCATTTAGTTCTGAGCATCTCCAAATTACTCGCAGCATCCCCTCCTGCTGCTATGTTGGCTTGAATCTTCAAAATGCCAACGAGAAACCATGCAGAGGGTCCATGTGTGAATCTGTGACACACCTCTTTCTCATCTCAGTAATGGAGCCAGGCCACAGCTGATGAAAAAGTCTCCATGCTCAGCTGGTGGCACACTGTAGGCTCTCGCCACATTGACTCTCTTGCTAATGTTCACATACACTTATAGCCCAAGTCAGGGGGAAAAAAAAACATAAGAAATGATGAAATGCCTGACAAGATAAAGACAAATCCCAAGGGATCCAGAATAGTACCCAACACCCTTAAGCATGGGCTACTCCTAGCATGTGGTAAGCTCTGTCCTCAAGAGGCAGGGAACCCTGCTTTCCCAGCACAGCCTGCCTCATCCCACCACCCTCCTCAGCTGCTGCCTGACTCAAGCTAACAAGGGTGGCTACCCACCTTGGGCCAGGTAAAGAACAGCCCGGGCCACCTTCAGCCGCCGCTCCCTGCTCACCACCTCCAGCCGGTCTAGAAGTCCCATCACATAGGTCTTTTGGGCATCTTCTTCCAACTCCAGCCATTCCTTGCCTTGCACTGGGGATAGAAGGCCATACCCATCCAGTGTTGGTTGCTCCCACCCCTTCCTGGAAAAGCTCCTGATAGCATACCCACTGCTCATGTCAGCCCCCAACAAATTCCTTTCTCCAAAAGCTTTCCTTATTTTTTATGTTTTGCTGGGATCAAATCCAGGGCCTCCTCATGCATGCTAGGCAAGCACTGTACCACCAAGCTACATCCCCAACCCAAAGCTTTCCTTATTAGGCTAAGGAAAGATAAAGGGATAGGTAAAGGATCCAAAATGTTCTGTCCTGAACCCACTCTGTGGCCTCATCTTCAACGTTTCCTATGTCTTCCACACACATAGCATACACCCATTCTTTCCCGTTTCTCTGCCCTCCCTCAGGGAGTTTCCTCTGTCTCCTTCCTTATCCAACTCCTAGTCATCTTTATAGGCTCAATACAAGCTACCTCTTTCACACTAATGCTCCAGCTCTGCTCCCAAGATACTTCCTCTACTTTTCTATGACACCTGGCATTTTCCTCTTGGCCTCAGCTAGTTTTGTGATGTACACACCTCCCTACTGCTACCAGACTGTAACCTCTTTGTAGAAGCTGCAAATTTACCTTCACCCCACTTCCTGCATCTGACACAACAGACACTCACCACACATTTGTTGAAATGAAAACTGAATTGCCATTTACCAAGTAAGGAGACGGAGATCTGAGAGTATCACAGTGGAGACACATAAAATTGATATTGAGAGTGGGTCAGAGTTAGCAGCAGAGGTTAAACATTAATGTCAAGGATAAGGCGAGGCACAGGGCTCCATCACGCAGTGGGCACTAGTCCAGCCTTGCCTCACCATCCCTCTGCTCTCCTGGCCCAGCTCAGGCTTCTCTTGCTTCTGCCCCAGGGGCTCTCCACTTGAGATATAGGGAACCCTGTATCCCTGATGCAAGAAGGGATGGGTATATGGCCATGGAGGGAATAAGGGACCATATTTGTTTTAGCCTTTTAGTAGATGAAATTGGGATATCATGGAGGGAAAAAGCATGTCTCTATGAGTATGGGTTTGGCATCACCTTGAGTCTTGAAATCTTCTTCAAAGCATCTCCTGTTGGTGGTAAATTCCAGATTCTCAGTGTAGCTATACAATTCTGTGGCAGAAAAGACAGAATAGTCACATTCAGGTGACCCTTAAAGAAGGGGCCTGGGATAGAGAGGGTGACATGAAAGAGCTGAAGCTTCCAACACATTCCTGTGTCCAATTCAATCCAGAGCCAGCTTCCTCCCTTTCAGAGCAGTTAAAAATAGCCACTTGGGTCCCTGGGTGATTAAACCATCAAACCTGTCCTCCTCCTGCCAGCTGGCCGCTGCAGCGGAGAAGGCGGCCTTCGACATTTGGTGAGGCCAGGAGGAGGGCTGGAGCAAAGAGGGCTTAATGTCATCACTCCTGTTTCTCAGGACTGCAACCCGTTCTGCCTTGTCAACCCAGACTGGAACTATCCCATCTCTAGGGAAAAGAAGGAAAACACAACTCCTGAGATTTAGTGGCAAGATCCTTGTGCTGTTCAGGAAGCCAGGGCAAGGGCTGAAAAAAAAAAAACAAAAACCAAAAACTAAAAGACACATGCTAGATTGCTCTTTAGGGTTAGAGCCAGTTCATTCTCTCCCTGAGTCTCCTTGAAGGGTGCAGAAATTTAGGTTCCTGCCCATGGTCACCCGGGCAGAGGCAGCATCAGACCATCCAGAAAGCAGCTATGGTTACCAAAGGGCTGCTTGTGACCAGGAAAATCTAATTTCACTGACAGTAGTCCCTAAATACAAAATGCAGAAAACTGGAGAATAAAAATGTGCTTTCCTAGCTGGGCGTGGTGGTGCACACCTGTAATCCTAGTACTGGGAGGCTAAGACAGGAGGATCACAGGTTCAAGGACAGCTTCAATAACATAGCAAGACTCCCGGCAACATAGTAAGACCCTGTTGCAAAAAATAAAATAGAAAATAGGGCTGGGGGTATAGCCCAGAGGTAGAATGCCCCTGAGTTCAATCACCAGTAACACACACACACACACACACACACACACACACACACACACTTCTTTCCTGCACACCTGCACCGTCATCTTACAGAGGATGAAGAACTGAAATAAAAAAGTCAACAGGTAGCCAGGTGTGGTGCACATACTTATAATCCCAGTAAGGCTGAGATAGGAAGATCGCAGATTTAAGGCCAGCCTCTGCAACTTAGCAAGACCCTCAGTAACTTTAGTGAGACCCTGTTTCAAAATAAAAAGTAAAATAGGGCTGGGGGTATAGCTCAGAGGGTAGAATGTCCCTGAGTCCAATACCCACTAGAAAAAAAAAGTCAATAGGTGATAGAACAAAATTCCTCAAAATCTCTATTCCTCCTAGGTCAGAAATAATTCACAAAGTAAGAGAAATTCCCTTATGTTCCAGCCAGCTGTCTAATGGTTGAGAAACTCCTTGTCTGGGAGCCAAAACTTTTTTGAGTCCTGAGTTCCAGAATTCGGGAGTGACCAAAAGCAAATCCCATCTCTGAATCTTAAATACTTCAATCATTAGTGGAGAATGTGGATACACATGTATATGTTTATATATGTGTGTGTGTAAACCAGGCATGCGCCACCATGCCCGGCTTAATTTTAAAATTTTAGATAATTAAATTTCATATACAGATAATAGAGAATACATTTAAAATACCTATGTATCTTCTACCCAGATTAAACAAATGTTAATATTTGTCATATTTGCTTCAGACTACTCTCTAGACCATCTTATTCTCTAGAGGTACCCACTATAATGAAATTAGTGTGTATCCTTCATATGCCTACTCATATACTTTTACTACATATGTGTGTGGCAGTAAACAACATATGATATTTTTCTGTTTTAAAAGTTTTTATCCAAAGCCAGGCATGGTGGTGCACGCTTGTAATCCCAGTACTTGGGAGGCTGAGACCGGAGGATCCGGGTTTGCAGCCAGCCTCAGCTACTTAGTGAGGCCCTCCGCAACTTAGTGAGACACGGTTTCAAAATAAAGAATAAAAAATAGGGCTGGGGGTGTAGCTCGGAGGTAGAACGCCCCTGGGTTCAATCCCCGGTACCAAAAAAAAAAGTTTTTATCCAAGCTGGGCGTGGTGGCGCACGCTTGTAATCCCAGTACTTGGGAGGCTGAGACTGGAGGATCAAGTTCGTGGCCAGCCCCAGCTACTTAAGTGAGGCCCTCCGCAACTTAGTGAGACCCTGTTTCCAAATAAAGAATAAAAAATAGGGCTGGGGGTATAGCTTGGAGGTAGAACGCCCCTGGGTTCAATCCCCAGTACCATGAAAAAAAAAAAAATAAAAAATAAGTTTTTATCCAAACAGTATATTATATAAATTCTTTTGTCACTGCTTCTTTCTCCCACTTTTGATTTTAGCATTTATTGTTATTAAGGCATGTTGATATAGATCAGTTACATTAATGGCTACACACCAGACTATTACACTGACATGCTGCAGTTTATCTATTCCCCTACTGATGGGCATTTTAGGTTGTTTTCAATTTTTCACAATTATAAATAAGACTGCAATAAACATGCTTGTACATTTTCTTATGCCCAAGCATAAGGTTCTTTAGAGTATACATCTAGGAGTAGAATTACTGGGTCATAATATGTGCGCATCTTCAACTTTATTGGATATGACCTAACTACTTTCCAATTTTGTATTCTGCTCCCCTGTGTTGCTATACATGGCAGTGTAGAAAAGTGCTCATATCTTTGCACCCTTACCAACCCTGGGCTTTTAAGTTCTGCAATCTGATGATTGTGAAATAATATCTCATTATTTTGCTTTTCCCTATTTACTAATGAAGTTGAACATCTTTTCATTTATTTATTTGTTTATTTATTTATTATTTATGGTGCTGGGGATTGAACCTAGGTCCTCATGCAGGCTAGGCAAGCGCTCAACCACTGAGCTACACCCACAAACCCTCATGTAACTATTGACCATTTGGTTTTCTCCTCTATTAATTCATATTAATATTCTTTGTCCAATTCTCTATTGGGTTGTTCATCTCTCTGTCTCTCTCATACCTACACACACACACACACACACACACACATATTTTCTGGATTCTAATCCTTTGTTGTTGTTTTTTGTGTGTGTATATGTGTGTGGGTGTGTGTATGTGGCACTGGGTACTGAACCCAGGGGCATTCTACCTCTGAGCTACCCCCCCAGACCTATTTTATTTTTATTTTGAAACAGGGTCTCACTAGGTTAATGAGAGTCTCACTACTTGCTGAGGCTGTCCTCGAACCAGCGATCCTCCTGGCTCAGCCTCCCAAGTACTGGGATTACAGGCATGCACCACTATGCCTGGCTCTTTGTTCATTATTAAACTTAATTTTCTATTTCTTTGTCACTCATCGCAAAATTTATTCCCTGTGTTTATTCATAGGAACATCTTAAAAATGTTTGTCTTTTTTTTCTCTGAAAAAGCATGTCTCAAAGTGTCACTTCCATGTGACAGAATATTTAACTTTCACACCATCTCCACCCAAAGCTTGTTTATTAATAACTAACATTCATAACACGTGTAACACGGAGGCCCTTAATGTGAGGAGATCACGTTTATCCTAAGCTAAAAATCCAGACAAAGAGCCAGGCTTGGTGGTACACGCCTATAATCCCAGGACTTGGGAGGTTGAGACAAGAGGTGCGGGTTCTAGGCCAGTCTCAACTTAGCAAGACCCTCAACAACTTAGTGAGACATTGTTTCAAAACAAAAACCAAAAAGGACTGGGGGTCTAGCTTGGAGGTAGACCACCCCTGGGTTCAATCTCCAGCTCCCCCCAAAAAATCCAGACAAAAAGAAGCAGCCCAAATTGAAAGAAGAATGGGATCCCTTAACTCCAACTCACAAATACCCAAAGCAGAGCTCCACTACAATGGATGCAGGTGAGATAGCCAGCCTTGTCCGGCTGGCCAGTTGTCTGTAGAGTTTTCTTCAGGCATTGCTGAGATTTTAAGGGGCAGGTGTTAGGGGAAGGGAGAAAGATGGAGGTAGAGAAGACAGAAGAAAGAGAGATAGAATGGGATAAAGAGAGGGTAGCAAAAAGAATGGGCATGCAAAGATATGGGTGACAGGAAGAGAGAGAGGAGTAATGGGTAGAAGGTGGGGAGAAAACTGATCTAAAATGCAGCAAAAGAAAATAAAGAAGGATGGGCATAATGAAGATTATTATAGCCAAGAATTCACAGAAAGCACTGTGAGAGCAAACAGAGATATTTACCACTGGAAGAAGGAGGGAAAAAGTAATGTGGAGAACAGCGACTTCCTGAGGCCCGAGAAGCTGCCAAAGATGGATCACAAGCCCTTCCCTCTCCTCCTGGCTATTCCACTTGCTACTGACACATGTACTTCATACCTGACAACTCTGCTGCATGCCCATCTGCATCTCCATACTCAAACTCCAGCGTGGGGCAGTCCACAGAGCCCTGAAATAGAGAAACTTTTCTGGTAACAGGTAACTTGGGAAAAGGGTTTGCAAAAAGATTATATCCTCATTTCATTTTCTTCCTCTCTTAGGAACCAATGTTAGATCTGGGAGGCAGTTAGAAAGTTCCATTTGGCCTTTTCATCTGAGAGGTGCCTTCCTCCAACCTAAAATGTGAGGCTTGCTGCAGGAGGGGCTGAGGATTCCTATATAGAACCAAAAAAAAGTCTGGGTAAAGGACAGGATTGTGGGCAGATATGAAAGCTACAATCTGTCCCCATATCTAATCTATGTCAACACAGCCCAGAGGAGCATCTAGCTGATCTCTAAAAAAGTGAGATGGAGAAAAACAAGAGAAGTGGAAGAGATCTGGATTCTAGCCTTGGTTCTGTCACTAACCCACTGTATGATTTGGGGCATGTCTCATGCTGTGAACCAGTTCCTCAGCTACAAAAAGAGGTTTGTAGCCCTAATATACAACTTTAGGACTGTCAAATAAGATAGCATTTCTGCTCCAAGTTGCATTAAAGGCTAGATTTCATATGATGTTGTTTTAATCCTATTAAATATATTCTTTTTTTTTTTTTGCAGTACCGAGGATTGAACCCAGGGGCGTTCTACCTCTGAGCTACACCCCCGGCCCTATTTTTATACTTTATTTTGAAACTGGGTCTCAGGAAGTTGCGGAGGGCCTCACTAAGTAGCTGAGGCTGGCCGCGAACCCGGATCCTCCGGTCTCCGCCTCCCAAGTACTGGGATTGCAAGCGTGCGCCACCATGCCCGGCTTAAAAATATTCTTAATATAATCTTACCCCCTAACCTCTTCAAGCATTTTGGGAGTATTTTCTTCAAGTTTACTTTAATATATGATTTTTAAAAATTCTGAATCTCAGCTCTGTCACATACTATATGATCACAGGCAAGTTAATCTCTCTGTGCCTCCATGTGGTATTAAAAATATATTTGGTCTTTGTCCTTGGTTTCTGGCACAGAGCTCCTAAAACCCTTAGAACTTCCTGATAGGACTATCTGTTATAATGAGCCCCCCCCACCATCAACCATATCAGAATTCATGCTAATGAGGTGACTCATGGTGGGCCCTTACAGAGTTTCAAGGGAGGGACTGGCCCTGCCAGAAAAACCAAGCTTGTGCTTTGAGGATATAAATTGGCACCACCCTTCCTGGGGAGGAGTGTGAGAGGAACTACAGATTGATTTTGGTCACATGGTTAATGGTTTAATCATGACTAGGTAATGAAACTCCATAGGAAGCCCCTGAAACAACACTCAGGTAGCTTTTGGGTTGGTAAACAAACAGATGTGCCAGGAGGGTGGCACCCCTACAGAGGTATGACCTCAGCCCCATACCTTGCCCTACGTAACTTTTCCATTTAGCCGTTTTTGAGTTGTATCTTTTATTAAAACATTATAATCATTAGGTGTATATATATGCATTCCTGAGTTCTCTGAGTCACTCTAGCAAATTATTCAACCAGAAAGGGGGAAAATTATGGTAACCTCTGAATTTATAATGGGCCATGTGGAAGCACACAGGACCTGGGGACTCCACTCGTGGCAGGCATGGGAAGTGGGGCAGCCTTGTGAGACTGAGCACCTGTGGGGTGTGTGCTAACTCTGGGTAGTTAAGTGTCAGAAGTGAATCGAATTGTACGACAACCAGTGTGTCAGGGAAATGTTGTTGAAAAAGGACATGCTTGGTTTTCTCATCTGTGAATGAGGATAATGTTAGGACTTACTTCATAGGCCGTTGTAAGGACTGAGTTAATAGGAAAGGCACTTAGCATACCGCCTAGCACTTGGCAGCACTATGTGGGTAGTTACTCATAATTTTAATATTTTGTTATAAAGGCATTTTTTCATAGTATTACAACTAATACTTTAAAGGATTGTATGAGTGGATGGATATCTATTGATTTACTTAATTCTCTACTTTCGAACATGAAGCTCATATATTGTTTATATTTGGGATCTTTTCTGAGGATAGATTTTTACTAAAATCTTATGAATATGTTTATGGCTGTTTATACACAACAAATCATTGCCCAAATCTGGGTATGGTGCCACACGCCTATAATCCTAGCACTTGGGAGGCTGAGTCAGGAGGATTGCGGGTTTGAGGACAGCCTCAGCAAGCAGTGAGACTCTCAGCAACTTAGCAAGACCCTGTTTCCAAAACAAGAAATAAAACAGGGCTGTGGGTATAGCTCAGAGGTAGAATTTGGGTACTGGGTTCAATCCCCAGTACCACAAATCATTTCCCAAAAACATTGTATCGATTTATACTGCCAACAAAGCAAATCATGTTTAAATCTACTATAGCAAAGATTCCCAAACCTTGTGTGTGTGTGTGTGTGTGTGGTGTGTGTGTGTGTGTGTGTTACTGGGGATTGAAACCAGGGGCATTCTACCTCTGAGCTATACCCCCAGCCCTATTTTATATTTATTTATTATTTATTTATTTATTCATTCATTGTTTTTGCAGTACTGGGAATTGAACCCAGGGGCATTCTACCTCCAAGCTACACCCCCAGCCTTACTTTTTATTCTTTATTTTGAAACAGGGTTTCACTAAATTGCGGAGGGTCTCACTAAGTAGCTGAGGCTGTCCTTAAACTTGTGATCTTCCTGTCTCAGCCTCCCAAGTACTGGGATTACAAGCATGCACCACCACTCCTGGCTCCCAAACTTTTGTATTACAGGGACCAATAGAAAAAAAAGGGTAGAGGGTGGGAAATAAATAAGGTTGCTGATGTTTTACCCTTGGGAAACAATAAACAAGATCTGGCTAAAAGAGGTATAAGGGTAATTTCTCTTTCTTTTTCTTTTTCATGGTACTGAGGATTGAACCCAGGGGCTTTCTACCTCTGAGCTCCACCCCCAGCCCTTTTTATTTATTTATTTATTTATTTATTTATTTATTTATTTTGCAGTACTGGGGATTAAACCCAGGGGCATTCTACCTCCGAGCTACACCCCCAACCCTATTTTTTATTCTTTATTTTGAAACAGGGTCTCACTAAGTTGTGAAGGGCCTCACTAAGTAGCTGAGGCTGGCCACCAACCTGCGATCCTCTGGTCTCAGCCTCCCAAGTACTGGGATTACAGGCATGTGCCACCACACCGGCTCTTAATTTTTTTAATTTTTAAACAGGTTCTTGCTAGGTTGCTTAGAGTCTCGCTAAGTTGCCGAGGCTGGTCTCAAACCTGTGATCCTCCTATCTCAGCCTCCCAAGTACTAAGATTACAGGCATGTGCCACCATGCCTGGCAACTATGCCCAGCTAATCCTTTTTCTTTTTTAGGTGCTGTGGATAGGGGTGAATCCTTTTATTTATGAATCTTTTTAGTATCCTTTTTTAGTGTATAGAATGTTCATACACTAAGCCATCTGAAGAGGGTAGATCAACAGTGCCCCTATAAATATGACGATGTACGAGGAGGCTCTTTTGACTTGTGCCACCACCTTTAAGGACTATCTTCCACAGGAAAGCAAAAAAAGAAGGAAGGAAGAGCAGATCTGGCACCTAGATACTGGGGTGATGGGATGGACTGACAGGTACATCCTGCTGCAGTGAAAGGGGGGGAAAAGTTAATCTTTCCAGCCAGGCTTCTGGCAGACAATGAACCTAGATAGAGATGATCACTGCAGTTGTTCAATTCCAAGCACGAAGAGTGAAGCTGCAGACAACCAGCGGGTAAACTGCAGTGCAAGCGCAAAGCTCTGAGTCTCTGGACACTGAGCTTGCTGGCAAAAGCAAAGCACTATCAGAGCCTTTTCCTGAAGGAAGTCTCAATAGGAGTAGAAACTGCTTTTTAATTCCCTCATTGAACATATCACTCTGAAATTATTTATTTATTTGCATACTGTCTCCCTACCCCTATCAGAATGTTAGCTCCATGAGGGCAAAGACCTTGTCTTGTTCACTGATGCATCCCTAGCACCTAAAACAGTGCCTGACATATAGAAAGGACCCAATAACTAATTTCTCAATTAGTGAATGACATACTTACTTCACCAAAAAATCATTTCAGCAATTTTGTGGAGGAAGGAGGCGCAGGGTACCCTAAAAGACCAGATTCCTAGGGAGGGAGATGATGTGGTGGATATGATCCACTAGATAGGAGGGCCGAGCTCTGCCTCTGCAAGGTGGTAACTGGACCAGCCTTTACCTCCTTTACTTCTATGCTTTATAAAATAGGGGGGTGGGGAGGGGAGTTTAAGTGGTAGCACACATAGTTAGCATTTGCCAGGCCATCAGGAAGGAAGGAAAGAAAGAAGGAAGATTCCTACTATGCCTGGATCAGAAAGGGAAGCATATATAAAAACAATTTGGAAACTGAAATAGTATTCAAATGGTTAATAGAGGGACTGGAACACCAAGGAACCTGTCTTCTAGTACCAGCGCTGTCACTTGATGATGATGATGATAGTAATAAGAGCTACTATGTACTGACTAATTAATTACATGAACTGTTCTAAACATTTTAGATTCAAGTATCTCATTTTGGCTTTATCACAACCTTCTGAGGTAGGCAGTGCTAACCCCATTTTACAGATAAAGAAACTGGAGCGCAGAGAGGTTTGGTAAATTTTCCCAAAGCTACACAGATAGGAAATGGTAGTGCTGGGATTTAAAACCTGGTCTGACCTAAGCTAAGCCTAGGGCTCTTGGCCACTCACTAAGCCAGATGTCTGATCTTGGGCAAATTAGTTCGGTCTCTTTAACTCTGTAATTTGAAAGGGCTAAACGAGATGATATCCACAGACTCTTCCACATCTGACATTTTGTGGTCTATTCTCCTGATCCCCGCTCAGATCCAATTCTACTCTTGGTTAGTTGATGGAAACTGGCTGGGTGAGGGTGTGGGGGAGTGATAATAATTCGGTCCTTTCGTCGTCCTAGTTAGAATTTCTTTTTTAGAAGAGGAAGAGACCCAAATATTCATACTCCTAGCTGTATCCTGGGACAGTTCCATTCAAACAGCCACTCCGGTGCTGCCCCAGCCTGAATCCGGTCTCCATTAACCCTCAGCGGCAGGGGTCCGAGGTCCGAGGAAGCAGCTCCGTACACAGCCCAACACCGCCCAGGGGCAGGGGATGGGAAGAGACGGGCAGGAGCCCCGCGGCCCATCTGGACCAGCCCAGGGGCCCGCCGCAGGCCGCCCGGGGCGGGAGAGCCACGCCGACCCTTCCCTCCCGCGGCGGGCTCGGGCCTCCCGTTCCCCCGGCCAGTCCCTTAACCTCCGAGCGCCCGTCCCTCCCGCGTACATCCAGACCCGAATTCCTGCTTCAAGAGGCTGCAGCGACCCAGCGAGATCCCTGTGTGGAGCGTGTCTGCGCTGCTCGCTACGCGCCGCATCTTCGCGCCCGGGGGAGAGGGGCGGCCAGAGGGCGAGAAAGTCCCCGACCCGCCGCGGAGCCGCGCGGGAAGGAAGCGTCGGGGCTGCGGAGCCGAGGCAGCGGCGGCGCCGGCTCGGGGAGGGCGGCCGGGGCGCTCCAGGGGCTCCGGGGCCGAGACCCAGTCGCCTCAGCCTCGGCTTCCCGCCCGCAGGTCCCGCGACCCCCGCCGACGCTCTCCGGGGCTCCTCACCTCCGACTCCCGCCGCTGGCTGCGGAACGCCTCCCGGCCCTTGGGCGCCGCCGGCTTCCCCTTGCCGTTCCCGTTCCCGTTGCCGTTGCCGTTGCCGTTGGCCGGCGGGCCCCCCGGCCCGGGCGCTGCGAGCTCCTCCATGCCGCCGGTCAGCTGCGCGCCTCGGCCGCTCAGCACTGTCTACCCCGGGCGACCCCGCCGCCGCGCGCTGCCAGTCAGGCCCCGCCCCTCCGTCGTTATTGGCTGAGGTTCCTCTCCGCGGCCCCGCCCCGCCTCGCGATTGGTTGCTCGACCGGTCGGAGCGGGACTTGGAGGAAGTGGGGGCTCTTTCAAGGAATATTCCCCTTTTCTAGTGCTGCGGCGTTGCAGGTAGCCGGGGACTCCCGGGTGGCTCCCCGCTCCACCTTCCGAATACTGGGCTTTGAGCTCAGGCGGTCTGTGTCTTTGCTTCTCGCCGGGTGTCATCACTAACCCCCTTCCAAATGGAGACCTTTCCCGGGAGCTCTAGTCTCCGCCTCCTGCTCCACTGCAATCTGTATTTCCGCATTACGACGACTCAGACCCCCAAATCCTGGCTGCTGCACACGTCCCACCTCCCGCTTAGTCGCTGGGGAAGTCACTGCAGGAAAAGCGGGACTCACTCGCCCTCTCTGGAAGCTTTCTGAAGAGAACGCATCCCTCCGGGAGTGAGGGATGGCTGGGAGACAGGGTCGAGGGGTGGGATTGGGAGCGTTTTGTACTTCACTCAAATCGCTGGTGTCTTGAGGGCTGCCCCAGGTCATCTGCCCTTCTCTGCTGTATAGGCAGCTTCCTCGTAGTGTGAATAGATAGCAAGTCCCTACCTTCACCTGCTTCCAGCCCTTTCCTTCCTCCTTTTTAAGATCCTTCCTAAGTGCAAGTGTTGCCGGGGCAATGGAAGCTGTGTGGTCTGTCCTCTGCTGGATTTATCTAAAAGATAGTTTGCAGTATGTTGGCGTTCTGGCTTGGTAATGGAAGCCCCGAACAAGCAGGCTGAGGGAATGATTGGGTGGGACCAAATCGCTGTCAACAGCTCGGTTGTTTGTTGAACTGTGCTTTGTGCCGGGCATTGCACTAAGAACTTTCCAGATATCATATTACACCTCTCTCTGATATTTATCACGAATCGATTATTATTATTATTATTTTTTGCGGTACTGGGGGATTGAACCCAGGGGCGTTCTACCTCCGAGCTACACCCCCAGCCCTATTTTTTATTCTTTATTTTGAAACAGGGTCTAGTGCAATAATCCTAGTCATACCATTCAATATGTTTTTTGCTTTTTAAAATAAGTAACCACAATTGTTTTAGCCCTTGCACTTCAAGAAATCTAGTCTTTACTTTCAGTTGTCTATTATGTCAATTCTGTTTACTAGATGAAAAAACTATATGAGCCTGAAAGAAAAAAAAGAAACAGGGTCTCACTAAGTTGCAGGAAGGGGGGGCTCACTAAGTAGCGGAGGCTGGCCGCGAATCCTGATCCTCCGGTCTCAGCCTCCCAATGAGGAAACAGACTCACAGAATACTCCTTGCCGTTCCCAAGGCATCATATTGTATCTTGTCTGTGTCGTGACTATGCTGTTCTCCAGAAGAAACTTTTGTTCTCTTGGTTAACTCCTGTTCTTCCTTAAAGCATCTAGTTTGTTATTACACCCCGCCCCCCTCCAGAAAGCCTTCTTTTTGACCCTCCTCACCCCATTCAGCCTGCATTGGGGTCAAGGCAACTTTGCTGGGATCCAATATCTTAGAATTTCCAACTATTTTTCCAAAGCAAGGGGCCCAAAGGAATTATTCCCCCTTCTTATAGCTCAGGAACAACTCCATCCCTTTCTTACATCTCTCCCTCACTCTTCCCTTTGCTAGTTGGTAGGGAACAGGTCAAGGTAGGCTTGAGAGAAATCACTCCTTGGAGATTTCTATATTCTTTTCTCTCCCTGATCCCCAACATCTCCTTACTGACCCCCTATCTCCCCTTTTTTTCTCCCATCCCCATCCCTACCCCAATGTAGATACAAGTTCCATGGGAGTAGGGCCAAATTTCATTCATTTTTATATGCCTCATTTATGTATGTTTAACACAGGGTTCACAACCTCTGTCCTATTGACATTTGGAGACGAAAATTTATTATGATGGGCTGTTCCATGCATTGTAGGATGTCTAGAAAAATCCCTGGCCTCTCCTCAGTAAACGTCTCTAATTGTGTCAACCAAAAATGTCTCTAGATATTGCAAAATGTCCTGGGAAGCAAAATCCCCTATTGAGACCCCCTGGTTTACCGAATTGAGCTGTTGTGCATTTCCAGGAAAGTCCTTGGCTCAAGGCCTAAACTATTTGACTTCAGAATTTTTTTCAGAGTATAATTTGTTAAACTCTTAAAAAATTATGCTCTGCATTAAAATTCACAGCCCACGCCTAGCTCATCACTGCTTTAGTGTGATAAACCTGCCACAGCACAGCCCATTGGATTTCTTACTAATTCTTACTAAAAAGAATTAATTATTCATCTTTCTTCTTTCTAATACTTCACTTTCTAAGCAGTCAGAGCTTTAGGATTGACAGTCCCAGAATGTTATATTCTTTTTCATATCAGTCAATTAATGGTATCCTCCCCAGTGGCAGAAATATCCACCAGTGGCCAGTTTTGAGGCTTTGTTCCTTCTCCTGCCTATCCCTAGGGTGAAGGTGAAAGAGCAATCTATTGAGAATAGGATTGAGGACAGCTCTCAGGTCCCCTCTGGCCTCTGTCTAAAGCCAACTGCTGAGCCTAGAGCTCCATCTGGCTTTACTTTTAGAGAATGGATTTGAAAAACTGGTGCCGTGGAGATTGCAGAGAATTTGCAGGAATCAACAGGAAGAGAAACCTCAATCCATGATTCCCCCCCCACACACACTCTAGCAGAATAGAAGATAGTAAAGATTCGACATCTATCTGTTCAATATAGCCCCAGACATTCAGAACTTGTCGTAAAGAGGACAATATATAGCCAGGCAGGGTGGTGCATGCCTGTAATCCCAGTATTTGGGAGGCTAAGACAGGAGGATTGCAGGTTCAAGACCAGCCTCAGGAATTTAGTGAGGCCCTCAGTAACTTAGTGAGATTTCAAAATAAAAAAAAATAAAATAGGGCTGGGGGTATGGCTCAGAGGTAGAATACCCCTAGTTTTATCCCCAGTACCCCCCCACACACACCAAAAAAAAAAAAAAGAGGAAGATATATGGGGGGGGGAAATCTGGAAGGAGTAACAAGAAGCCACAGACTAAATGAAAACCTGAAACTATTGACCATGGAATTGGCACACATCAATACCATTGACCACAGAGGCACTCATAGCATACCTGGGCGCTAATTAGGGCAGGTCTATATGTCTTTCCATTTTACAGAGACGGTCCAGTGCTATTATTTTATTTATTTTTTTTTATGGTACCGGGGATTGAACCCAGGGGCGTTCTACCTCTGCGCTACACCCCCGACCCTATTTTTTTTTATACTTTATTTTGAAACTGGGTCTCACAAAGTTGCGGAGGGCCTCACTAGGTAGAGAGAGAGACAGGGAGAGAGAGAGCTGAGGCTGGCCGTGAACCTGGATCCTCCGGTCTCCGCCTCTCAAAGTACTGGGATTACACGCGTGCGCCACCACACCCGGCAAAGTACTATTATTTTAAATAAAAATTCTTTAAAAAACCCGTACTACAAGCTGGGCGTGGTGGCGCACGCTTGTAATCCCAGTACTTGGGAGGCTAAGACAGGAGAATCGCAGGTTTGAGGCCAGCTTCAGCAACTTGTGAGACCCTCCACAACTTAGTGAGATCCAGTTTCAAAATAAAGAATAAAAAAGGGCTGGGGGTGTAGCTCAGAGGTAGAATGCCCTTGAGTTCAATCCCCAGTACCACACACACACTAAAAAGACATGTACTACCAATTTTCTTTGTCCTGAAACTCGGGCTTTATCAAAAAACTGGCAGAGGATTGGAGGTATAGATAGGTATAGTTTTAAGGATCAGGCATACCCCTTCCTTGTTTAAGTACTCTAATCTGTGGAGGTTAAACACTTGACTAGATAGCACCTGCCACTAAGTCATCTTAAAAAATAAGATGCAGGAAGTCTTAAAGTACCTTGTTTTTGAGGCTATTAGGCAACTAGGATAATATAGTAGAAAAAGGGAAGAACACCCTCCTTTCCCCATAAAGGGCATGTGTGGGTGTAATAATGCAATGGAGGCTGGAGGCCCTAGACTGAGACAAGGAATTGATGTTTATGCAGTAAGCAGTGTGTGCCAGGCTCTGCAAGCAGTACTTTTTACACAACAGGTCATTAAATTTTACCCTAGGAGATAAGCATTATCCATTTCACAAGCAAGAAAACTAAGGCTCTGGTTGGTTACATAATTCAGCCAAGTTACACAACTTGTAAATGGCAGAGCTGGGATTCAAACTCAAAATAATCAGATTCGAAGTCCAAGCTCTTTCCACAGTACTGTGAAGTAGAGAAACTTGGACAGCAGTGGGCAGCTGGGCTGACCCTGTGAGTCTGAAAGTAAGACGCAAGTACTCCAGTTCCCAACCTTCACAGGAGGAGTCGAGCCCTGCTTGGAGGGGAAGAAATCCTGCCAGCTGACTCCCGGGCTTCAATGCTAGCTGTTATATTCTCCTCTTAACTGGAGTGGCACCAGCTTTGAGCCATTACCAGACTCTTCTAGCCCTGTGGCCCTTAGTTTAAATAAACAGAAGCCAGGGCTGGGGATGTAGCTCAGTGGTAGAACACTTGCCTAGCATGTGCAAGGCCCTGGGTTCAATCCCTGGACTGCAAAAACAAACAAGTCAGAGTGGCAGATGATTCTGATAGGAAAGAAAACATCTTGCATACAGGACGTGGAACTAGTTTAGGTTGCCAACTAAAGAAGATGATCAGCAACCTACTCAAAGAAAGAACAGGCAATTGGATTTATCCTCTAATTACTGTTTTGGTCAGGTAATGAAGTTTAGAGAAAAACTTCTGATTGATTTCTTTCTTCCCTTTAGATGGATATATTCAGGGCCTGGTGTCTGGGTCCTTGGTCCCAAACTGTGGGAGATATTGGCTTCTTGTGCTCTCCAGCTAAGGGCAGCGTATGGACAGTTTAAGGGATCTAGAACCATGCTTTATTTTCTCTAATTAAGCCAACAGCATTTGCTCACCAGGGTGGTTCTGAGAAGGCAGGTTCTTTAGACACATAGTAGCCAGGGTGTATGTCAGAGTGGGATGGGAGGAGGAACAAGTATTTACTAGTGGAGTGGCCCAGCATAGAACAAGGGTCTCAAGACAACAGTCACTCATACATGCTTATTGGTAAAGTATTCAGCATTTCACACCCTCACCCTATAGCAGACTCACTAGCTTGTTGCCCAGAGACTTTTCGTTTCTCAATTCCTAGTTCACAGAAGCAAGGAATACTCTCAAGACCAGAATCCATTTTAAGAATATTTTATTTGTCTTTTGAGATTACATAATCATTATTGCTGATCTAATACAATCACTTAGACATAAAGATTTCCAAGAGTGTCTTAGAAATGGCGATCCTTATAGGTTTTGTTCCTTTCAGTAAGATGACAGTGAGAACTAGATGATTATTTTTATATATATGTATATATAGTTTAGGACTTGTCCACATATAATTTGCTGGTGTTGCCTATTTTCTTTCCGTAATTTTCCTTTATTAAAAAAGCTTAATGCAACAATGCATTTTGATTTTATTTAAAACCATGACAAAGTTAATTTTGAGAAAACCACAGGAGCAGCAATTTCAGATCTGTTTAGAGAAAAGCCAAGCAGCAAAAAAGCTTTGTAGGAGTGTGTGGCCATGGAAAGCAGTGCTCGTATGGGAGGGCACGATGGGCAGGGAGGAGGGCAGAGGGAAGGTAGAATAGATGTATTTTTTTTTTTAATGAGTAAAAGGAAACCAAATATTTCCATTAAGAAGGCAAAGGACCTTGACACTGGCACAAATTCATTGTAGATAAATGGTATGCATCCCCACAGGCCAGGGCCACATACAAAGAGATAATTAGGTTTCTTTCCCATGCCTCCTGATAGAATGCATCTAAGGTGAGAGGTTGGAGGAAAGAAGACACAGTTGCTCTGATTCCAAGGGTAGAGGGATAATGATCAGATTCCAACACTAAGATAGAATCCAAATAGGAGGCCTGGGCCTCCTTCTTCTCAATGGTTGATGGTACAGAGGAGAGAGAGAGAGAGAGGAAGAAGAAGAAGGAGGAAGAGAAGGAGGCAGAGGAGGAGGAGGAAGTGGAGGAGGAAGAGGAGGAGAAGGAGGAGGAGAAGAAGGAAGAAGAGGAGGAGTTATTTGAAACTCAGAGGAAAATACCTCACCATGGGCAGCAACACTGGTAGCCTAACTTAGAAGCCCATGTGGTTCCTTTTCTGTTGGGAGTGGGTCTCTTCACTAGAATGAGGCAGAGTGTCCTCTGTAAGTACCAGTATGTAGTAAGCTCCATGGAGAGCAAGGCTTTGCTGAGAAACAGCGGGTTATGATTTTTGGTCTAAGAACATAAGAGGCTAGAGTCCAGATATCTGCCTAATGGAATCTGCTCTGGACATAAGATGAGGTAAAAAGGTATGACTCTTTTGCTCGAGATCCAATTAAGTAATATGACAATCAGAACTGGGCAGGCAAAAGAATTTAGTGACCCAGTGGGATTTTCAGCATTTATAGTCTTCCTTATAAATAAGAATATAGCCACATATGTGGCACTTGTCTAGAACTACTGAGACATGTGGCTTCTGCCGAACCAGACTCTATAGGCTGAGCCTGTATATTATTTAATGAGTTAAACAGCCATTTACCCAAGTTCCACCTCCATATCTCCAAAAGTAAGGACACTTCCAGACTAGCGCCAAGGTCTCTGTGAAGAGCAGGGGAAGCTGGAGAGGGTGGAGGTAGGGGAGGCGCACAGAGGGCAAGGTTATAGTGAGTCTGGGTGGTCTGGTGTTTCCTTGAGTCACCTTAGTCTTGAGACTTTTGAGGCAGACCAGCACAAGGGGGGGGGGAGGAAACAAACAGGAGAGTGTTAAATAGGGTTAACTGAATGTGGGAGAGAGACTCAATTAATTCAAAATTCCTAGGGTCACTCTAGACTTTAATTCTTAGAGCCAATTTGGTCCCAATGGAAACCTTGAAACCAGCAAGTTAGTCTCCAAAAGGAATCCAACTCTTGGGTGAGACATAAAATTTCATGCTGCTCACAAGACTCATTTTTTTTTTTAATAATGTCGAAGTTGCTCAATAAATTATCTCTGAAACAGAATCCTTAGGTGGTGGAGGTCAGATCATACAGATCTGCCAGCAGAGAAGAAAGACCACACATCAGATCGCAGATCTCGGTTTCATCCATGGCAATGGCCAAAGGGATGAATGTCTGATGAGGTTCAAGCCAGACAAACGAGCTCTGATCATCCGATAGAGTTTACAGTGTCATCTCTATCCCTCAGCCAGTCAAGCTGCAAGTCTTTCCTGGGAAACAAACATACCTGCTTTCTTTAGGGTGTCAAGCTATGGACCTAAAAGACTCAGCCCATTTCCAAAGCCCTAAACCTCCAAATCCCTGGGAAAGTATGCCTTTCTCTCCTCGGTTTCAGGAGTCGTTTTAGGCAATAACAGAAGTTTCGGGAAGCAGTGTTCCACAACAGGCCCTCCTTTTCTGAGGCAGCATCCATCTGGAGGGGGCTTCCTGGGAAACAATCCAGTTAAATGACAAGGAAGCAAAACTACGGGTCCCAGTGCTGGCCCCCACTTCCTGAGCAGAGTTTGACAGGGTTAGAAAGAAGGTAAATGAATGTCTGATGAACATCGGAGCTGTGGAGGAGATGGCTGGAGGCACACCCTTCTTGGAACCAGAAAGCATTAAAATGGACAGAAGTATTCAAGGAGAAGAAAGGAGTCCTGGGTGAGAAAGGGGACCCCGTAGGCACAGCCACAGGCACAGCCGAGTACTTGGTGCAGCTCGCCAAGGCCGAACACTCCTTCCTCACTAGCCTTTTTATAAAGAAGGCAGTGACAGTGATGGTCAAGGCTGGGAGCCCAGGCCATGTCCATTCAGTGGCTTCCAAAAGGCCTCACCTGGGGAAGGGCCACAGCTGAGAAAGGCAGCTGCTAAAAACTGATCCAGAGAACCCCAGGGAACAGGGAGTCCGGATCTCTGGACTAACTCCTGAGCCTGAACAAGAGAAAAATGGCCATTGCTGAGGATTCGGAGTCAATGGGGAATGATGTGTGTGACGCACTAGGAATGGTTACCCAGTTCTTTCCTTCCTCAGCCTGTCCTCTGCAGCTCTCGTGGCCCTGGGAGCAGTAACCACACTCTGGGCCAAGGCTACAGACACAGGATTCTAGATTTTAATAAATAAATAACCTAACACACAGGTGAGCACGGCGGGCAGCTCTGATTGGAGAAGCAGCTTGCTGGGTTCTTTCTTGGATAGTAGTGGAGAAAAGGCTTGGAGTTCTATTCCTTAAAACTTCTTCTGGCTTGAGTTACAGGAACTTAATACCTGGGGGGAAAAAGAAAGATGAGATTGTAATGTTAGCAGCTAGTGGGGTGCAGGAACAAGAAGAACCTGCTTAAAGGTGCAACAGGGAGGCAGGGGCTTTTCTGGAGTGGATGGTGAGCATAGATAAATAACGGTGGCTCTTTCTCACATCAGTGAAAAGGGCCAGTATTTCTTGGGGAAGGGGAACACTCATGTTTGCAGAAGGTCTCAAAGAGTCCTTTGGGGTGGCACTGAGAGGGTGTGGGTTTATTCTTCTGAGTTCATGTAAACATATGTGGTAGGAGACACAAAGACCAATCCCAGCGCACGAAGCTCTTCAGTACCCAGCCGTCCCTGATTTCTGGGGAGCCCAAAGCACCTGTAGTAATTAGGCTTGAAAGGCCCATTCTTGTTGAGTCCCAGATACTTGGCCTGTTCATCCGTCAGCTCTGTCAGGTGGGCGTCGAAGGTGGGCAGGTGCAGGCTCGCCACGTACTCATCTGGAACAGACCACAGAAGCCCTGGTATCAGCATTCACACCTCTTAGAAGGCTGTCTCCCCCAAGGTAGGCCTTAAACAGCTTGAAGACACCTTCTAATTCCTGGAGCACGGTGAAAAATGCTTAACTTTAAAAATGCTTAACTTCTGTTCGTTGACCCTCAATCCTAAGGAATGTAAGGAATGGTTGCCTTCAGCTTCAAGCCCAGTGCCTGTCAAAGCCATGGCATTTCTTCCTTACTAAACTCTTTCAACCTTGAACCTTTCCTTTTTCCCCAAGAGGTGAACAAAAAATGAAAGAAGTAGCCGGGTGTGGTGGCGCACGCTTGTAATCCCAGTACTTTGGGAGGCGGAGACCGGAGGATCCGGGTTCGCAGCCAGCCTCAGCTCGCGCATGCATTCTCTCTCCTTCCCTCCCTCCCTGTCTCTCTCTCTCTCTCTCTACTTAGAGAGCCTTCCGCAACTTCGTGAGACCCGGTTTCAAAATAAAGTATAAAAAATAGGGTCGGGGGTGTAGCGCGGAGGTAGAACGCCCCTGCGTTCAATCCCTGGTACCGGCAAAAAAAAAAAAAAAAAAAAAGAAAGAAGTAATAGGACTTAGGGTCTAAAAGAAAGAATAGGATAGTAGGGGGACTAAAAAAAACGTGAAGCTCCAACTAGGGTCATTTAGGGAAATTGGAAAGAAATAGCTAAGAGGAATACTACGCTGCTTGCTTCACTTTTGGTACTTTTACTTCTATGGGTTTCTGTTTGTATTTTACTATCTAAATACATTGTACTTATTCATGCTTTTATGTCAATTCCTATGTTATTTTTTTGTCTCCCTAACTTCATTATACATTCAGTCAGAATATGGACTGCTGAGCTGGGCGTGGTGGCGCACGCTTGTAATCCTAGTACTTGGGAGGCTGAGACAGGAGGATCCGGGTTCACGGCCAGCCTCAGCTACTTAGTGAGGCCCTCTGCAACTTAGTGAGACCTTGTTTCCAAATAAAGAAAAAAAAATAGGGCTGGGGGTGTAGCTCAGAGGTAGAATGCCCCTGGGTTCAATCCCCAATACCACGCATACACAAAAAAAGAATATGGACTGTTATATTTCTTTTATATCCATTCAATTACCTATTAAAGGGAAAATATAGCAGCTGGGCACAGTGGCTCATGCCTGTAATCCCAGTACTTGGGAGGCTGAGACAGGACAATTGTAGGTTTGAGGCTAGCACATGCTAACTTAGTGAGACCCTGCTTCAAAATAAAAAATTAAAAAAGGGCTGGGGGTATAACTCAGAGGTAGAATGCCCCTGGGTTCAATCCTCAGTACCCCCACCCACACACACACAAAGGGAAAAATATATCAATTTGTAACAGTTGCTGAAACAAAACCAGAGGCTAGCCTGGTATGGTGGTGGATGCCTGTAACCTTAGTACTTGGGAGTCTGAGACAGGAGGATCACAGGTTTGAAGACAGCCTCAACAACTTACCGAGAACCTATTTCAAAATAAAAAAAAATAGAAAGGGAATATCTTGGAGGTAGAATGCCCCTGAGTTCAATTCCCAGTACCACCAAAAAAAAAAAAAAAAACCAAAACCAAAACCAAAAATAGAAGCTGATTTATTCCTGGTCTTTGCCTGCAGTTTATAAAACACTGTGTCCGTTTAGGTACTTGAAGCAGGCTCTTTAAAAATTTAAGAGAGTTTAATGTTTCTCTAATGCCAAATACCCACATAACTAGACTTGTAAGAGGAGCTACTTAGAGTTTCTTCTTTGGCCTGAAGCAAAGGGTCTAGCCTTGAAAAGTGTAGTATGAAAGTAGGGGTTACTTAGCAGCCTAGAATGGAATAAATCACATGTTACAAGTTAGGAGATGATTCCTCTCTTTTGGGGGAGTATTTTTTCTCCTTTGAGATTTCTGCATACAAGATATTTTAAGAGAGAAAATTCTGCCGGGTGTGGTGGTGCACGCTTGTAATCCCAGTACTTGGGAGGCTGAGACTGGAGGATCTGGGTTCGCGGCCAGCCTCAGCTACTTAGTGAGGCCCTCCACAACTTCGTGAGACCCGGTTTCAAAATAAAGGATAAAAAATAGGGCCGGGGGTGTAGCTCAGAGGTAGAATGCCCCTGGGTTCAATCCCCAGTACCGCAAAAAAAAAAAAAAAAAAAAAAAGAGAGAGAGAAAATTCTTAAAATTCATAGGCAGGTAAATGTCAGAACTTCACTTGGGCAACCCAGTGGGAAGTGGGATAAATCAAGTAGGAATGGAACCCAGGAATCCCAGCTCCTGCTTTTTTCTATTCACAACAAGTTGATGCCCCAAGCTTCCTTTAGTCTCTGACTCTGAACGACTTTGGTAAGAATGGGGAAGAAGAGTGTGTGCTTACCCATTTTCTTGGGCAACAGGTAGACATCCTGTTTATAGCGGCCCTCGGGAGCGTTGTAAAGCTCTATCAAGGCGAGAGCCTGAAAAGCACAGACAGATGCTGACACACACGCGCCACTGTCTAGCCTGGACCCGCAGACCCTCTCCAGCCACCGCCGTCCCACTCTGGGGCCTTACCTGAGTGGTTGCGGTGATCGAGAGCACAAATGTAGGCACTGTGGAGCAACTGAGGTTCAGCAGACGACCCTAGCAATCCAGCATGAAGACATGGAGGGGTTAGGACAGCATTGGAGGAGCGAGGGGAGAGCAAGACTGCCATTTTCCCCAACCCTTCCCAACTAACATTGCTGGACAAAGAGCAGGTGTTCAATACATAGGAATTAACTGACATTTATTTTAAGTGTTTTTAAGTTTTTAATTGATACATACAAACAAAAATTTTATCTCACACCTGTAATCCCAGTACTTTGGGAGGATGAGACAGGAGGATCACAGGTTCAAGGACAGCCTCAGCAAGTAGTGAGACTCTCATCAACCTTGTGAGACCGTTTTAAAATAAAAATAAAATAGGGCTGCGAGTGTAGCATGGAGGCAGAACGTTCCTGAGTTCAACCTCCAGTACAAATAAATAAATAAGCCGGGCGTGGTGGCACACACTTGTAATCCTAGTACTTGGGAGGTTGAGACTGGAGGATTGCAGGTTCAAGGACAGCCTCAGCAATTTAGTGAGGCTCTCAGCAACCTGGTGAGACCCTGTTTCCAAATAAGAAATAAAATCGGTCTAGGGATGTAGCTTGGAGGTAGAATGCCTCTGGGTTCAATTCCCAGTACCACACACACACAAAAATAAAATAAATAAAATAAAGGGTTGGGGGTGTAGCTCGGAGGTAGAATGCCTCTGGGTTCGATCTCCAGTACCAAAAAAAAAGTTTATATATTTATGTGGTACCCTGTGATGTTTCAATACATGTGCATGTTGTATAATGTTTAAATCAGGGTAAACATATATATATATATATATATATATATTAATCTCCTCAAGCATTTATCATTTCTTTGTGGTGAAAACTTTCCAAGTCATTTCTTCTAGCTTTTTGAAATATATGGTACATAACTATAATCTATAGTCACCCTACTATGCAATGATACACCAGAACTTTTTACTCCTCTCTAACTCTTATAGTCAACCTTTCCCCATCCCTCCCTCCCCGCTGCTCTCCCCAGCCTCTGAGAGCCACCATCCTGCTCTCAACTTCAATGAATCTACTTTTTTATATTCTACATAAAAGCGATATCATGTAGTTATTTGTCTTTCAGGGCCCAGCTTATTTCACTTAACATAATGATCTCTAGTTCTATCTAGGTTGTTGCAAATGACAAGATTTCATCTTTTTTATGGCTGAATAAGTATTGCATTGTGTGTATGTAGATGTGCCACATTTTCTTTATTCACTCATCAGTTGATGGACACTTAGGTTGATTCCATTTCTTGGCTATTATGAATGGTGTTGCAATGACTATGGGAGTGCAGATGTCACTTCAACAAAACGATTTCCTTCTTTCCTTCCTTCCTTCCTCCCTCCCTCCCTTCCTTCCTTCCTTCCTTCCTTCCTTTTCGTTTTTGTGGTGCTGGGGATTGAATCCAGGGGCATTGTACACCCCCAGCCCAATTTTATTTTTTATTTTGAAACAGGGTCTCACAAAGTTGCTGAGGCTGGTCTTGAACCTGTGATCCTCCTGTCTCAGCCTCCCAAATACTAGGATTATAGGCATGCGCCACCACGCCCAACTGATTAAATTTCTTTTGGATATATATCCAATAGTGGTTTGCTGGATGTCAGTTCTATTTTAATTCTTGAGAGCGAGGCGTGGTGCCGCACGCCTCTAATCCCAGTACTTGGGAAGCTGAGACAGGAGGGTTGCAAGTTCGAGGACAGCCTCAGCAAGTAGTGAGACTCTCATCAACCTAGCGAGACCCTGTTTCCAAATAAAAATAAAATTGGGCTGGGGGTGTAGCTCAAAGGTAGAATGCCTCTGGGTTCAATCCCCAGCACCACACACACACACACACACACACACACACATACACAAATATCACAAATATATATATATATATATATATATATACTTCTTGAGGAACCTCCATACTGTTTTCCATAATGACTGTACTAATTTACATTCCCATCAATAGTGTGCAAGGGTTCCCTTTTAACCACATCTCTGTCAAGTACTTGTTATTGTTTGTCTTTTTTATAATGGCCATTCTTATCGGAGTGAGGTGATATCATCTTGTGGTTTTAATGATGTTAAACATTTTTTTATATACTTGTTGGCCCTTTGTATGTCTTCTTTGGAATTAAATGACATTTAAGTGAAATCACTGAAAATTATGAAAATTTTGATGAAGGTACTAGCTACACGATTTCTGGAATTATGTAAAAAGGAGTAGAGATAGTCGCATGATACTAGTGGAAGGGTATATATCTCTTGAATTTATACTATGGTTTCTGTTTAGGTCACATTTTCCACTCTTTATACAAAATATCCTCCTTCTGATGACTGACATCCCCTTGGAAGACTATCCTAGACAATGATCTAGTGGAGTCCAGGTGTGTTCTCTTCAGGTTGTGAGGGAGATAACTATGGATTTAGGAAACTGTGATGGGTTCTGTTCTTCTGTCTCAGTTCGGTTCTCCTGAATTCAAGGGCAGCCTTGATTTAAAAAAAATATATTTATTTATTTATTTATTTATTCATTTTTGTGGTGTTGGGGATCAAACCCAGGGTCTTGTGCATGCTCGGCAAGCGCTCCACCACTGAGCTACATCCCCAGCCCCTAGGCCTTGAATTTTGAGTGGGTGATTCAGATAATGCCACACTTCCCTCTTTTGTTTTCTAGGAAGCCTGATCACTGTGTTTGCTCAAGCATACAGCCCAGAACACCTGAGGTACTTGCTTTTGTTTTGTCACCAAAATTACTAGGTGGGACCTGCCAGGGCAACTAGAAGTAAGTCACCAGTGGGCTGACATCCAATGCACAGTTAAGAACCTGCCCATCCCCTCTATGCGCACACTCCTTCCTTGTGAAGAAAGAATGCAGTCCCTTTCCAGATGTCCTCAAGTATTTAAGGAGAGATAAGCAAGGAGAGGGTGAAGGGAACAGTAAGACACTCAACCAACTTCATGGGCCCTGGACAGAGATGGGATATTGTTCGCATTTTCATATTCAGTTTCTTTAATGTAAAAAAGAAAACTGACTGGAAACCAACCAAGAAAAGTATTATTATCCTCCTTGCTATTTTGGGGTCTTTCCCTGAAGAGAAAGCTTCACAGTTCGAATGGGGGCATCATAATAGTGGTCAGGAATCCAAGATGAGGGAAGAGGAGCCTTCGAGGAAGGAAAAGTGGTCCAACATCGACATGGAAGGTGACATGGAATCAAAGTCAGGAGTGAGTGTGAGCTAGAAGAAGCCAGATGGGGAAATAGAAATCAAGCAACCGATACGTAGCTGGGGACCTGCTACACATTTGGCTCAATTCAGGTGAACGGACACTCAAAAATAGGGACTCTGTCAGCAAAGACATGGCATTCCTGGAACTTGCCTAAGAGAGTCTGTTGCAGTCAGGAATGCCTGCCTTGTGCTTACTGATTAAGTCAGCCCACAAATGACATTATCTCTCTGTAAGCATCACTCAAAGTGGCACTGGTTCTGTTCATGCCTTCCACAGTAACAGTCATTATCTGATTCAACCCGGAGAGTGACATGGAGAGACAGGATAATTGGAGAAAAGTGGGGAACCAAAATAGTTTCTTAATTGCTCAATGAAAAGACCTCTCACAATTAGAAGTAAAAATCCACTGGTAAAGTACTTCAACTCGTATTTAAGAGAAGGACAGAGAGGATAAGGGAACAGGAGGAGGCGGGGACCGGGTGCTGCATGCAGCCTCCCCTGCCCGGGGAGCCTCCCTTGCCAGCCTCAGTCTTACCTCTGCCAGCAGTATTATCCTCTTGCCATCAGGCCATATCACATGGTCAACTTGGGATCTCACTCGCTCCCAGGTCAGTTCTGGTGTCCGCAGACTCGCCTGGAACACATACAGCAGGAGCGTCGTTAACTGTGGCCAGTCCCAGGCGGGGACGGAAAGATGCCGAAGGGAGCCATTTCAAACAGCAAGTCCAAAGGAGCAACCAACATGCCACATGGAGAATACCTGTCCCGGGTTGTTAGGACTGTTCCATTTCAGGGAATTTAATCTTAGGCCCAGCCAGGGAGGGATCACTCAGGATGTCATTCCACAACACAAACTGTGCGCCCACTCTCTGCTGAGCACAGAAAAAGGTGCTAGGGGAAATACAAAAGAAACCAAAGGCACGGTTTCTGCCTTCAAAATGCTTGTACTTTAGTCGGGGACACAAAACAGTACACATGTGAGAGGAAAATGCTTACAAAGCAACATGCAAACCAGTGCAAATTAATAGAGTGCAAACCGAATACAGAAGTGCTGAAGAGACACAGACAAAAAGGAGGAGCAGAGCTGAGTGGGAATAGCTGGAGAAGGCTGAATGTCCTAGACACAGCATGCTGGGGCCCAAGGCTCTGCCCGCCTGTCCCAGTGTCCCAGGTTCCACCTTCTCCACCACGGTGGTCCACCCTAAAGTTACAGAAGCTTTGTGACCTAAGTGCCAATGTGAGGTGGCCTTGAAAGAAACGCTTTATGGTGGAGTAAAGCTCCCAACGGCTCACCCTCCTTCCATTTCTGTATATTGTGTATTCAGAGAACAAGAGAAAAATGTTAAGTTTATTAACAGCAGCAATCAAATAACAGTCACAGGGTGTAGACTTAAGACAACGACTTCCTTCTTCCAATAGGCAATGCCTACAATAGAAAGGGAGTTCATATTCCAAAACTACCCATCGGCTCAGTTGACAAAATTGAAAAGTTCTGCCAAATACTATAGTTTCCAGACAAATAAAGAGAAATACTGTAGATTTCTTTACTAGAATATGAATACTTCAGGGATAGGGATAATATCTTCTTTTCATTTTTGTATCCTCAAAAATCTATCTAAACATGCAATGGGGTGCTCAACTAACATTTAGAAATCCATGGTCCCTCTCCCTGAGGAAGTACCAATCTATTGGGAAAGATAGACATATAATTATATTTCAGTGTCTGTAGTACTGTATTCGTGGTTTGGAACATTTATTAGGTGGATGGGAAACTTATATATAACTTCTTGAGACATCAAGTGTCATTAGAGAGTGATTTAGCAGTAACTCACAAAATATTAAATGTACCTAATCTTTAACCAATTAATTTCACTTTTAGGACTCCTACAGAAATACTTGCTGAAATCAGAAATATGAATGCCCTAGAATGTTCAATCTAGCATTATTTATAATACAAAAATGTAAATCAATAAGGGAAGGTCTAAGCAAATCAGGATAGTTCCATACAATGGACCATTATGCAACTTTTTTTTTAAAAAAAAGTAGGGGATTTGGGGCATAGCTCAGTGGTAGAGCACTGAACTAACATGAACGAGGACTTGGGTTCAATCCCCAGCTCTGGGGAAAAAAAAGTAGATGTACACGTGTTAATATGAAAACAATTGTTAAGTGAAAAAATCAAGTTGTGGAACAATATAGCATAATGTCAACTTTGTAAAATTTTCAACTTCTTACTTTAAACATATTTATATTATTTAAAATTTTAAGCTAAACAAACATTACTTTAAAATTAGAATTTTAGGGGCTGGGAGCATAGCTCAGTGGTAGAACATTTGCCTAGCATGCATGAAGCTCTGGGTTCAATCCTCAGTGTGTGTGCGCGTGCAAACACACACACAAACACACACACACAAGAATTTTAAAGAGACATTTTATAAGTAAATACTGTGAACACATTTAAAAAGAATTTAAGCAAATTGATTATCTAGGAAGTTAAGGATATACAAGGTAAGCGTTTTTGCCTTTGGAAATATCACATGGAGGGTAATAGCCAGGTAGAGTCAAGACATATCCTTGGCCACAGTGACACTTTTGATTGAGACTGGACTTCAAGTATTTCAGGTTTCTAGTGTTTCATACTCTTAATCTCCCAAAGGACAAGCAGTCTTGATGATTGGGAGCAAAGAACTGACGAGGTGATAACAAGAGTCTTCTGTCTTAGGAAGTATTCCTTGGGAAGAAAGATTTGGTAGAATCAAGGAAAGGACACTCCTTATGAACATAAGAAAAGGATGAGTGGTGAGCAGAGGCCTTTTACTAGAGCGCTGGAGTGGCTACGACCCAGGGAAAGTAACCCAAGTAACCCAAAGGCCAGTTTAGAAAGGAGGTTTAGAAGCTGGGCGTGGTGGTGCACGCTTGTAATTCCAGCACTTGAGAAGCTGAGACAGGAGGATCACAGGTTTGTGGCCAACCTCGGCTACTTAGTGAGGCCTCCGCAACTTAGTGAGACCCTGTTTCAAAATAAAGAATAAAAAATAGGGCTGGGAGTGTAGCTCAGAGGTAGAATGCCCCTGGATTCAATCCCCAGTACCGCAAAAAAAAAAAAAAAAAAAAAAAAGGTTTAGAGAGGAACTTGGTTAATTTGTCTCTACTACTGTCCAGGGAGATCCAGTGACCTCTTAAGATACAGCTGCAGTCACACTCCTTTGAGAGAAGTGTTTCTACCTTATGGCTGGTACAGCTTTACAAGAATCTCTCTTAAAGATCCCCAACCAGGGGATGGGGGTACAGCTTAGTAGTAGAGCATGTGCTTACCATGCATGAGGCCCCAGTGCCACCACCACCCCAAAAAGAAAAAAAAGATACCCATTGGCTTTGATGCGGATTTACAGACTCTAAGCAGACTACGAGGAAAGGGTTCCCTGTGCATATTATTATTCCAAACTAGGCGTGCCTCCTACTGTAAGTTAGCTGGTTATTATGCTTGTACAAATTGATCTTATATGATTTTTTTGGGGTGTGTGTGTGTGTGTGGTACTGGGGATGGAACCCAGGGGCATTCTACTTCCGAGCTACACCCCCAGCCATTTTTCTTTTTTTTTTTTTGGTGGTACCGGGGATTGAACGCAGGGGCGTTCTACCTCCGCGCTACACCCCTGGCCCTATTTTTTTTATGCTTTATTTTTGAAACCGGGTCTCACGAAGTTGCGGAGGGACTCACTAGGTAGAGAGAGAGAGAGAGAGAGAGATAGATCGATCAATTGATCGATCATGCATGCGCGCATGCACGTGCCGCGAACCCGGATCCTCCGGTCTCCGCCTCCCAAAGTACTGGGATTACAAGCGTGCGCCACCACGCCCGGCTCATTTTTTTTGTTTTGAAACAGGGTCTAGCTAGGTTGCTGAGAGTCTCAGTCCTTGCTGAGGCTGTCCTCACACCTGCAATCTTCCTGTCTCAGCCTCCCAAGTACTGGGATTACAGGTGTGCGCCACCACGCCCAGCTTATATGATTTTGAACAGTGCATATCAGGTTTTTTTTTCCCCAGGGAGAACAACTGCAGTCGTAGTCCTGTAATACATATAATCAATAGCAAGTCTCAGGTTAAATCATACTTTAGCTAGAGGAAAACTTTCAAAGTGTGTGTACATAATGGTTTACCATTTGAACTGTGAAGCTTACCATCATGGGCTTTCTATGTGAGAAAGGAAATGTGTAAAAGAAATACAAGAATCCCTATCACAGGTTCCTTAGGTAGCCACAGCATTAATTAACCCCTCTCTCTCTCTCTCTGAGGTGCTGGACCTTAAGCATGCCAGGCAAGGACTCTACCATTGAGTTACACCCCGGCCCCTAAAATTCTAATTTTAAAGTGATACTTGGTTAGCCACACCCCCAGTCTGGCATTACTATTTCTTAGAGAAAAAATAAATCACAGTTTTATAAATAACCATTTTTTTTTTTGGCAGAACTGGGGATTGAACACCAGGGGCATTCTACCTCTGAGCCACACACAGCCATATTTTTTTTTATCCTTTATGTTGAAAAAGGGTCTCACTAAGTTGCAGAGGGCTTTACTAAGTAGCTGGGGCTGGCCGTGAACCTGCAATCCTCCTGTCTCAGCCTCCCAAGTACTGAGTAACCAACTCTTTTGATGAGCTATTCCTTCCTAAATAGGTAGCAGGCAACATCTCAAGGTTAGGTAAAACTAAATTTCTACCAAAAAAAAAAAATAGGAAAAAGAAAAATCCTTAAATTTTATTACTAAAATATATCTGGACAACTACTTACCAAATCATTCTCCTACACAGCAGCACTGAGGTGACCTTATAGTGAGTCTCCTCTCTTTACTCACACTCTGCATTCAGTCCATTTAGCAAATCCCATTGTTCATTTGTGTGTGTGTGTGTGTGTGTGTGTGTGTGTGTGGTACTGGGGATTGAACCCAGGAACATTCTACCTCCGAGCTACACCCTCAGCCCTTTTTAAAATTTTTATTTTGAAACAGGGTCTTGCTAGGTTGATGAGAGTCTCACTACTTGCTGAGGCTGTCCTCGAGCCTGTGATCCTCCTGTCTCAGCCTCCCAAGTACTGGGATCACAGGCGTGCAACACCATGCCTGGCTCCATTGGTCACTTCTTATCCCCTCCACTGCTTACCCATCTAATTCAAACCACCACCTTCTATCACTGGAAATATTGAAATAACCTTTTGTTGGCCCTGTCCCTATTCAAGCACCAGAAATGTTTTCTTTATACAAAAGCCAGGATAAGACGGGCATGGTGGCACACACCTGTAATCTCAGTACTTGGGAGACTGATACAGGAGGATTGCAGGTTCGCGGCCAGCCTCAGCTACTTAGCAAGGCCCTCAGCAACTGAGTGAGACCCTGTTTCAAAATAAAAAATAAAATAGGGTTGGGGGTGCAGCTCAGAGGTAGAATGTCCCTGGGTTCAATCTCTAGCCCCCCCCCGCCCCACATACACATAAACCAGAGTAATTTTTTATAACATAAGTCAGATTTTGTCATTCATTTCTTTGAAGCTATCCAATGGCTTCCTCCCTACTTAGAAAAAAATCTAAAGTCCTTATCGTAGTCTGCAAAGCTCTGCATAGCCCACTAGCAGCTCCTTGTGCTGCCTCTTCTCTCACCCTTTGCCCATACTGTTCCTGCCACCATAGCTTCTTCTCTGTTCCTCAAACATCAAGCAGGTGTCCACCGCAGGGTGTTTTACTTGACAGTCTTTTTTTTGGGGGGGGTACTAGGGATTGAACTCAGGGACATTCTCCTCTGAGCTACACCCCCAGACCTTTTTATTTTGAAACAGTGTCTTGCTAAGTTGTTGAAAGTCCTGCTAAGTTGCTAAGACTGAACTCAAACCTGTGATCCTCCTATCTCAGCCTCTCAAGTACTGGGATTACAGGTCTGTGATAAGACAGAGTAATGGGGCCATGCCACTCAGACACCCCAGGGTAGAAGTAGACTGTTGTTTTGCCAGCATTTTTGTTTTCTTCCTTTTCAGTACTAGGGAGTGAGCCCAGAGCCTTGAGCATGCTAGCAAGCGCTCTACCACTGAGGTATAGCCCCAGCTTCTGCTAGCCAATTTTAATAACAGAAAAATAGAGTACAGGGTTAAAAAAGAGAAACCATATAAAGTAGTGATTATCCACCAGGCTCTCAATCTATCAGCTGGTCCTTACCTGTCAATGCTGACGCTCAATCAGAGCAGCCCTGAGTGCAGGTGAAAGCATGCTAAGGTTGAGCCAGTTACCCAGACAGAAGCACAGCTGTGCCATAACAATGTAAGGCCAGAGTGAAAGTCAGACTGAGAGACACTTTGGTAAGTCTGAAAAGGAATAACACTTCTATTAACTATTACTTGGGCAACTTATTAGGACCAAGTGCTATGTTGGATTAGAAAATTGTAGGGTGCATATAATCAAATTAGAGAGCTAACGTGGTAGATTTTCCAGGTTTGAGGAATACATGCTACACACAATGGCCCTGGATTGACTGTGACTTCTATAGACCCAATTACTACAGTTCAGAAAATATGTTTAGGGGAGACCTAGCCTAATGAAAGACAGAGAGAAAAGAAGAACCGGCAGTACTTGACAGGCACGGTCAATCTTAAGCAACATACTCACCCAGCCCACAGACTTCTCTCCCTTGACTAGTTTCCATGGACCAACCTACTTATCTCATCTTTATGGTAAAATCAAACATCCCCAAAATACTGAATACCATTCTGATTCACACTGATTATATAATAGACTTTTGAGTTTACCCAGTGCTCAATCCTAAATATAAAGAGAGAATGGCTTATAGTGTAAGTAGATATTAAACTTGGATGGAAGAAAACAATGATTTGAAATGATTAAATGGAGATGAACAGCCTTATAGTATCCATAAGCACAGGCCACAGGGCTAGAAAGTGAACGGATGTGGACAACTCTGCCCAGAGTCATGTTTAGCATGGCTGGTGACCCTGCTCTGTCCTCTTCCAGTTTCTTGGGAAGGAGAGAAAGGGGGAGAGGGAGAAGGCCCCGATAATGAACCACTTGATCTTACCACATCAATCTCCGTGTTGGAATGTCCCATGTTACAAACGATGCAACTATTCTTCATACGGTCCAAATGCTCTCTGGTTACCACATTCTTGTTACCTTAAAAACAGAAGAGATATCTACATGAAAAAGAATGAAGATGGACCCCCTACCTCATATGATAAGTGAAAATTAACTCCGAATGGAGCGAAGACTTAACTATAAGAACTAAAATTATAAAACAATTAGAAGACCTTAGGGAGTACATCTTTGTGACCTCTGGTTGGGCAATGTTTTACTTAGATATAACACTTGAAGCATAAGCAACCAAAGAAAAAATAGATAAATCAGACTACAGTGAATTTAAAATTAAAAACTTGTGATACAAATGATACCACTATGAAAGTGAAAAGACAACCCAGGGAATGGGACAAAATATTTGCAAATCATATGACTGAAAAGAGATTTGTATCCAGAATATATAAGGAACTCTTACAATTCAACAATAAAACGACAAATAGCCCAATTTAAAAATGGACAAAGGATATGAATAGATATTTCCCCAGAGAAGATATACAAATGAGCCAGGCGTGGTGGCGCACGCTTGTAATCCCAGTACTTGGAAGGCTGAGACAGGAGGATCCCAGGTTTGCTACTTAGTGAGGCCCTCAGAAACTTAGTGAGACCCTGTTT
>PVJS01005261.1:0-35028 GCA_004027185.1 Glis glis
CTGGAAGCCGGGCCGTGACCATGTAAGGAAGCTGGGACCCGCTGGGATGGGGATTGGGGGGGTGGTGGCGATGATCGGGGGAACCCGGGCTGGGGGCGTGGAAGAAACGGAGCACCCGGGTCCACCCAACCCCAGCCCGCGGGCCTGCCGCGGAGGCAGCCACACCCCAGCGTTGGCCTAAGCTGCAGGGAGCCCCAGGCGGCAGCCAGGGCTCCAGTCAAAAGTGGCTCTTCCAGACCAAGCGCTAGAGTCCCTGTCTAGTGAGGTCCCCAGCACATACCCCAAAGCCAGCACCCGAGACCTACAGACCCGCTCCCACCCAGGGCATTCCTGAGAGACTTATCCTAGAATTTTTGAGTTGGGGACAGAAGTGATGTTCTAAGGATCCCTCCCCAGAATCAGAGCCTTTCCCTTGGAGACCCTGACAGACAGCTAAATAAACACAGATCCCAAGAGGCATACATACTAGACACAAAGACATTTCTCAGAGCTAGAGAGGACAGACACAGGGAACCCACCCACAGACCCTAAGGTAGGACTTTTCCTCCAAGACCTGGAAATAGGTACCGGAAACAGAACAGGGAAGCTGAAGCCCAGGTCCAAGCCCCATGCGAGGTCAAATCCCCAGCCCTCAAGACAGACCCCCCTTTGCCCCCCAAACCCTGAGTGGCCTGGGCCTGTTGCACAATAGCCCTTTCCCAAGATACTGTAGAAGAGAAGAAAGCAAGACAGACGCCAGCCCCAAAGGAACAAGAAGCCTTGCCTTGCCTGGCCCCAAACCCTGAGAAATCAAAGTGGAAACACACTTCAGAGACTGGCACAGACGGACAACTGTCTTGCAGCCACTCTGGTGGACAGACCTGAGCACTGGACAGTGGGTCTCAATCCAAGAGCAAGTCAGAACCTGGTGAGCTTTTTAAAAATACTGACGCGCTGGGCGTGGTGGCGCACGCTTGTAATCCCAGTACTTGGGAGGCTGAGACAGGAGGATCACAGGTTCATGGCCAGCCTCAGCTACTTAGTGAGGCCTCTGCAACTTAGTGAGACCCTGTTTCAAAATAAAGAATACAAAATAGGGCTGGGGGTGTAGCTCAGAGGTAGAATGCCCCTGGGTTCAATCCCCAGTACTGCAAAAAAGAAAGAAAAGAAAAGAAAAATACTGATGCCCAGGGCACCTCACAGTCCAATTCAGTCAGGAAGGGCCCAGGTATCAGTGTGTGTGTGTGTGTGTTATATATATATATATTTTTTCTTTTCTTTTTTTGGGGGTACTGGGAATTGAAACCAGGGGCACTCCACCTCTGAGCTACAACCCCAGCCCAATTTTACTTTTTTTTTTTTAAATTTTGAAACAGGGTCTTGCTAAGTTGCTGAGGCTGGTCTTGAACCTGAGATCCTCCTGTCTCAGCCTCCCAAGTACTGGGATTGTAGGCATGCACCACCACATCTGGCTTTTTTTCTTTTTGGTAATGGGGATTGAACCCAGGGGCATTCTACCTCTGAGCTACACCCCCAGCCCATTTTATTTTTGTTTTGAAACAGGGTCTTGCTAGGTTGCTGAGGCTGGCCTCGAACCTGTGATCTTCCCGTCTCAGCTTCCCAAGTGCTAAGATTACAGACGTGTGCCACCATACCTGGCTGGCACTGATATTTTCTAAAAGCTCTCTGCATGGTTCCGATGTACAGCCTGAGAGACCTAGACAAGAGCCACAGAAGCATGGTAACAGCAAGTGGCATCCTTAGCTCCCCAGCAGCACGCTCCGGCAGGCTGAGTCCAGGCTGCCACCCCAGTGGCTGAGGATCAGGACATCAGGACGGAGACTCCGCCTTGGAAACAAAAGCAATGTGGGCCTTTCCTTCACCTGAATGCCAGCACAGGGCTTTGGCTCTATCTGGACATGACTAAAATAGGCCCTCAGGGACTGGAAACACAGCAGGTTTTCCTTTGGGCAGACAGCTTAAGAAACCTGGTCCAAGAGATAAAAATGGTCCAAGGCACCAGACACTTCCCCACCCTCATAGCGTTCCCTCGGCACAACCTTCTCAGCCCTGCCCAACGTTTGTGTCCAGCTGGGCAGCTGTGTCTAAGCAATGAGGCCCTGTGAGCAGGAAGTAGGCTTCCCTGGGGGCCCAAAACCACATCTCAAGGGGAAGCCTGGGAGTCCACCCTATCCCAGGGCTCCAGGAACCACTGGGCGATTGCTTATTAAACTCCTACATGTCAAGGGTGGCCCGTGTCAAGACACAAAGACATGGACGAGATCCTGCTTGGTGGGTGGAGAGGTCAGGGTACTCCCACAGGAAAGTAGGCAGAAACACCAAACGACAGTGGTACCCAATTCCAAAGTTTTTAATCTCAACTCCATGAGGCTGGGCCAGGCCGGGTACCTAGTGCCCTGGGCTGTTCTCCTCTTGGGCTCCACGCCCGGATGGCCCAGATGCTGGCCTTGACGTCTCGCTTCTGGGTCTTCAGACCATCCTGGGGGCCAGTCCCATCCTCTCTTCAGTCCTTGATGACCACTCCTTCTGCTCAGCCTCCTCTCGTGCCACTCTGAGGGAGGGCTCATGCATAGCCAACCCATCTTTGGGTCTTCTCCCAGAGGATATCAAGAGTCCAGGCGGGGATCCTTGCCCCCTGACTCGATCCCCATCACCACGGCTAGTAAAGCCTCGGTCAGGGGCCCTGCCTCCTCCCCTGCTGCCTCCACAAGCCCCATGAGGGCCAGGGCCCGCTTCCTGGGACACTGCCCTGGCCCCAGTGTCCAGCGTGCACAGTGGGCAGCCAGCCGGGGCCGGCCCAGGCGGAACACCTCACCCACCGACTCTGGGTCACCCTGGGGACCTAGGTGGATGCGGCCCACAGCCTCTTCCAGCTCCTCCTCCAGCCCAGGCAGCAAGAAACGGCCAGCAGCCTCCAGGGCCTCCTCAGCCTCTGAGCCCAGCAGGGGCTGGCCTGGCGGGGGCACGGGCCTCAGGGCAGCCCCACAGCCCCGGCAGCCGTGCAAATGATGCAGGATAGGCCAGGCTGCACTGGGTGACAGGCCTCGCAGGGGCACTAGGTCCATTTGGGCTTCAGCAAAGCTGCCAGATAACAGAGCCCTGAAGAAAGGGGAGGCTGCAGCCGAGGCAGCTCGCTGAGCCGGGAGCTGTAGGCCTGAGTCCAGTAGGAAGTGCAGGTCGGGAGCTGGGACAGGGGTTGGGCCCAGCAGAGGTTCATAAAGGCAAGGAGAACATGGGTCTAAATCCAAGGGGACTGCAGGTGGTAAGTCTGGGCTCATGGTGGGAGACACCAGGCCTTGGAGGCAGGAAAGGGAGTCCGCAGCAAAGAAGAGGAACAGTGGGTGCGGAGCTGGCCGAGTTAGTGCTGTGAGGAGGAGACGGAGGCCGCCCTGGTCCAGAAGTAGCCGGCGCCACAAAGAGGGCTTCCTACAGGGGAAATGGGAGTCTTTCAGAAGGTGGACACGGGTAGGACTTGCTCCCCGACCCCTGTAAGACAGCCCCGCCCCACTCACCGGCAGATGAAGGGCAGGGTCAGCGCACAGGCCACACGGTCCTCGGGGCTCCCAGAGAGCAGCAGGTGAGTGAGGGCCCCTACTCCATAGGGCGACTCGGCCTGCACGCTCAGGTTCTGTAGCAGCATCTCACCTGCGGGGACCAGAGAGGGTCAGGCCGGGAACGGGTGTCAACGAACAGGGTGGGACGGGCAAGAGTGGATTCTGGGCCCTTGAAAAAATGAGGGTAAAACCTCAGGACACAAAGTCGAGGCACAGAAAAGGGGATGGCTGCAGACCCTGGAGGGACGGGATTAAGACACTAGTGGCTAGAAATCACGGACCAGAACAGAAAGTGGGATGGTCAGGGTGCGAGTCTGAGCCCTCAAGGTTGAAAACAGTCTGTGGTCAGGGCACAGGAGACAGGGCAGTCCCTGGCAGTGTTGGAAATGGTGGCAGGGCCTGGTGGGACATGGTACCTGGGTCTGGGTTCACAAGTCAGTGTGCCCAGGATAGAAAGAGGACAATGCAGAACCAAGGGTAGTGTAGGTAAAGTAAGGCAGACAGGCGAGATTCTAGATAACTGGGAGCCAAACCTGGTGTCAGGCTATGCGGGCCCCAGGGTTTGCGCAGAGGATAGAACAGGACTCCCTCTGCACACTGGAGCAGAGGGAGAGCCCCGTGCCCGCCTGTTCTACGCAGCCCCAGTGCCTGGTGGCTGGGGTTGCTTGGAGGGTGGACTCAGGAGGAGAGGGAGGGCAGGTGAGCACTGAGGCAAGGTTCTGGGCTCATGGAAAGCACAGGAGGAAGGTGGGGCTTCTCCTGCGAGCAGGGAGTCAGCACACATACCCAGCTCACGGTGCTGGCTCCGGCGTGCGGCCCGGGTGCGGGGTGCAGGCCAGTCATCCGGTGCAACCCCGAGCACTAGCCAGGCCCGCAGCAGCGCTGCCCCGTAGCTGCGCACAAAGGCCTCGAGGCAGGCAGGGTTGCAGGTGAGGCGTGCCAGGATGCGGAGTACACGTGGGCTTGGGGGGCCAGGTGCGCCTGTCACATAGGCCAGCAGGCCGCACAGCGCTGGACCAGTCACAAGTGCGCCGCTTGGATCAGGAGCCTGGGAGAAGCGTGACAGCAGCAGCAGTGCCGGCCCCTCCCGGCCCCAGGGTTCCTCGGCAGCAGTGGCGGGGCTGCAGCTCTGCGTGCGTGCGGTACGCGGAGTCCCCAGGGAGGTCTGGCCCGGGGTGGGACTGACTGGCTCCGCTGGCTCTGGCAGTGGACAACGCTCAGGAGACCAGTCCGGAGAGATGTCCCCGGGACCTGCGGCATAGCCCTCGGAAATCAGCCAGGACCTGCAGAAGGCAGGAAGAAAACGAGACTGAACCCAAAGCCAGGACAAGGAAGCAGTCAGAAGAGGGGTCCTACAAAAGGCAGGAAAGATGGGAGAGAGGAGGAGGCTGAGTAAAGGGATGTGGAGAGACAGAAGTGGGGGGAGGAAACAAAACCTCATCCGGCAATTACTGATGTCTCATGTGCCAGGCCCTGTTGAACAAAAGAAAGATCCTGTCCTAGCTGGGCGTGGTGGCACACACCTGTAATCCCAGTACTTAGGAGACAGAAGGACTGCAGGTACAAAGACAGCCTCAGCAAGTAGTGAGACTCTTGGCAACCTAGTAAGACCCTGTTTCAAAATAAAATTAAAAAATAGGGCTGGGGGTGTAGCTTGGAGGTAGTATGCCTCTGGGTTCATTCCCCAGTAACTCCTCCCCAAACACACACACTCAAGATCCTTGGAGTTTATGTTCTACTGAGCAGAAGCAGGCAAATAAATAAACCATACTGATGTTAATGTGAGGGGAGTGTGGTATGAAAAATAAAAGGATATCAAAAGAGGCAGGGCAGGGGAGAGCTGGAATTTTAAATAGGGTGGTGATGGCAGCCCCCACTAAGATAGTGAGAGCTGAACAAAGACTTGAGGCGGTGAGAGGTGATGGCATACGGGAGGCACGAGTGCTTTGGAACAGAGAACAGCCACCATGGAGGTACCTTCCTGTCATGTTCCAAAACCAGGCAGGAGGCCAGTGTGTGAGTGCAGTAGGTACCAGGAAGAAGAGTCAACGATGAAGTCAAAGTGTTCCTCTGAAGGCTGACTTTCATTGAGCCCTGCTCTGTGCCAGGTAAGGGACAATCTACCTGCATTTAATTTTCACAATGACCTGTGTATGTTATTATTCTCCATTTTACACATATGGACTCAGAGGCTCAGAGAAGTTAATTAGCTTTCCCTGATGTTTCAGCTTCTAAGTGATGTTAACCGAAGGAGCACTTAGGCTGCAGAGCACAGCATGGTGAGGAGCCAGCGCACACTACCTCCCAGCGAACCTGCCTGGGGCCCAAAGTTCGAGGCACTGGGGTGGAGCCAAGGTCAAAAGGCAGATCCAGGGGAGAGGAGGACTGTTTAATGGGGACTGGGAAGAGCTCATGTCAGGGAGCAACAGGAATCAGGAGTTAGAGTCCATACAAACCTTACTGAGGCACAATAGAGGGTGGAAGGTAGTACAGAGGGCCAGAGTGGACCCAAACCCCCACCCCAACGCATCACCCACCCTCCCCGGCCCTGTGTCGAGGACTCACCTGAGGCTTCGAAAGCTTCCAGGCTCTGGTCGCTCAGGGGTCCGTTCTTCAGGGAAGTCCCAGGAAGCAGCTTCTCTTCCCTCCTCTTCCTCATCGCCGGCCTCACCACACAGCTGCCCAGCCAGGAGAGGTACCAGTCCCAGAGCCTGTAGCCGGCCCAGGGCCCCGGTGTCATAAAGAAAGCCCACGAGAGCAGCTACGACACGTGGATGCCAGGCGCTGGCACGGGGGTCGCGCAGCAGGCCCATGAGCAGCTCTAAACCACCAGCATCCCGTAGCCGGGCCCGGTTGATGGCCTCCCGGCATAGGAGGCACACGGCCCGCACCAGGGGCTGCTGGGAAGCCAGGCTGGACCCACTGGGACCCCGACGCCGCCGGAGCTCACTCAGTAATACCTCCACACCCCCAGCATTGCCCAGTGCGGGCCGGACCAGGCCCTGGGCGCACAGGTTGGCGAGGATCAGGATGGTGGCCTCGCGCACCGCCCGCTTGGGATGAGAAGCCAGGCTGACAAGTGGGCCCAGCCCCCCGCCCAGACTGAGCTGCTCAGCGCAGGCCCGGGAACAGCCTCGGCTGAGTTCCAGGAGGGCACGGACTAGGGCCGAGGTCAGCCCGGGGTCTGGGGCAGCAGCCAGGAGCTCAGCCAGTGGGCGCACTGCTCCCTGCTGGGCCAGGGCCAGGCGGTGCTGGGGTGAGTCCGCCAGGTTGCGGAGGGCGCGCACCACGCTCTGCAGGCACTGTGAGTCCTGGCAGGCTGTCAGGCTCTCAACCAGCAAGGGAACAGCACCTGGAGAGGGAAGGGAGGACAGAGGGTGAGCACAGGTGGACACCTAAGCCCTTCTCCCTCCCCGAGCCCCCGCTAGCCCCACCTTCACAGCCGCCTCACCGGCAGAGTGGATGTCCCCACAGCTCTCAGGTTCCATGGCTAAGTTCCCCAGAGCACGGGCAGTTCTGTTCTGGATGCTATCCGTCTTCACACACTGAAGAATGGTCACTGCAAGGAGAGTGTGGCCTCTTACTTCTTTCTAATCAATCACCTCTCACCTTGAGAGGGTCGGGAAGGCCTTCAGAAGGTGCTGACACATGAGCTGAGGGCTAAGGAGGCAGGTATATACTAGTAGGTGGTAGACAGGGAGGTTACAGGGCACTTTAGGTTTGGAAGCAGCCTTTGCAAAAGCTCAAAGGTATTACCCAGTGTCTGTGCTATGATCTTCTTCTTCTTATCATTATTATTTTTGTGGTACTGGGGATTGAACCCAGGGGTAGTCTACCTTCGAGCTATAAACTCTCATCCCTATTTTATTCCTTTTTTTTTTTTTGCGGTACCGGGGATTGAACGCAGGGGTGTTCTACCTCTGCGCTACGCCCCCGGCCCTATTTTTTATACTTTATTTTTGAAACCGGGTCTCACAAAGTTGCGGAGGGCCTCACTAAGGAGAGAGAGAGACAGAGACAGAGACAGAGACAGAGAGACAGGGAGAGAGAGCACTGAGGCTGGCCGCGAACCCAGATCCTCCGGTCTCCGCCTCCCAAAGTACTGGGATTACAAGCATGCGCCACCACGCCCGGCTTATTCCTTATTTTGAAACAAGGTCTCATTAAGTTGCGGAGGGCTTCACAAGTTGCTAAGGCTGGCCGTGAACCTGCGATCCTCCTGTCTCAGTCTCCCAAGTACTGGAATTACAAGTGTGTGCCACCACGCCCAGCAGTGCTATGATCTTATAAAGGGCCTCAAATGACAGGGCAAGGGGTCAGGGCACTGGGAGCCACACAGGGGTTTTAAGAAGGGACGCAACATGATACGATCTGGCAACCATGGGGGTAACGTATTACAGGAAAAAGGAATAAGGCAGGGGAGTGACAAAAAGGCTGTCTCCACAGTCCAGGTGAGAAAGGACAATAGCTTGAACCAAATCAGCTACCGGCACTGCCCAGAACAAGCAGTCTCTGAGCATATGGTGGAAGCAGAGATAGAAGTGGATGGATTCCAGAGTATTTAAAATGCAAAACAGTATTTGAATGATGGGGGTTAAAGACTAATAACAAGCCCGGCATGGTGGGCATGGTGGCACATGCCTGTAATCCCAGTATTTGGAAGGCTGAGACAGGAGGATCCCAGATTCAAGGACAGCCTCAGCAAGTAGTGAGACTGTCATCAACCTAGTGAGATCCTGTTTCAAAATAAAAATAAAATAGGGCAGGGAATGTAGCTCAGAGGTAGAATGGCCCTGGGTTCAATCCCCACCCAGTACCACACACACACACACAAGTCTAATAACAATTGATCATTTATTGAGGTATTTTTAATGTACCAGGCCTGTCATATACATTGTGGTCCAGATGCATTTTATGCAAGTTTAAGTATATTAATGCTTTCCTTTATCCAAGAAATTAAGATTTTATCAAAACTGGCATCATGCTTGTAATCTCAGTACTTGGGAGGCTGAGACAGGAGAATCGCAGGTTGGAAACCAGCCTCAGCAACTTGTGAGGCCCTCTGTAACTTAGTGAAACCTTGTTTCAAAATAAAGAATAAAATAGGGCTGGGGGTGTAGCTCGGAAGTAGAATGTCTCTGGGTGCAATCCTCAGTTTTGTTTTTCAATAAAAAAATAAAAAAGAAAGAAAGAAAAAGAAAAAAAGAACAACAAAAAACCTGGCATCATTTCAGAGGCCCGGCAATGTGTAGACTGTATTCGCATTGTTGCCACTAGGAGGCGCCAATTTCGCTGGTAAAGAGAAAAGCTTATTTTTTGTTGGGATTTGTTTTAATAACTCGAAGTACCCAGCCTATGCTTAGAGTCTGTCCATTCTATACTTGTATTTCATTTTCTCCTCACTCTAATTTTGCAGAGTTGCTATTATTATCTCATTTTATAAGGAATCTTAGCTTTGGAGGAGTCAGGTGACTTGCCTGGTATGGCTGACTGCACCACTTTTTTTCCTCTCTCTCTTTTTTGCGGTACTGGGGATTGAACCCAGGGACATTCTACCTCTGAGCTACATCTTCAGCCCTTTTTTTTTTTTTGAAACAGGGTCTCACTACGTTGCTGAGGCTGTCTTTGAACCTGCGATCCTCCTGTCTCAGTCTCTGAAGTACTGGGATTACAGGTGTGTGCCAGTAAGCCCGGCTAACTGCACCACTTTCTGAACCACTACACTTTCTGGTCTCCAGCTCATCCATGTGGGGCTTCAGTACTTTGCACAGGACCAGACACATAGTAGGTACTGTCTGCTATGAACATCATAAATGGAATCATCCAAAAAGTCACCAAATAACCCTCTGGGGTCCACCTTACCAGATGCGAGGGAGGTGCCAATACCTAGATAATGGCTGCAATTATTTGGTCTGGGAGAATTCGAGTATAATCTATAGATGGCAGTGACGTCATGGGGCATGAAACCTTGATAGGTGCGCTGCGCGCTGTTACAAAGTACGTTATTTCAGGCTTTGACACAAAGTACTCAAGACTGCCCAGACCCAGACTGGAAGAGAGGCGAGGCAGAACCTTTCTAGGAAATGGGGGCGGAGCACTTACCCAAAGGGAGAATGCCTCCGAGTCTGCGCACTTCAGCCCGGCACGCCCCTTCTGTACAGCAGTTGGCTAGGATGCTGAGCGCCAAGTCCAGCGTCTTGCGCAGGCGCACTGGCGTCGAAGACGGCACAGCGGAGGGGGCGGAGCCAAGAGAGGGGGAGGGACCCGCAGAAGCAGCTGACGCAGCAGAGGGGGCGGAGCCAGAGCCTGCCGGGGACGGGGCGGGGCCCGCTGCAGCCGCTCGCCGTAGCAGTGCGAGGAGGGGGCGGAGCCCGCCGCGTGCCCGGAAGCGCTCTATTCCCCCCGCTGCCTTGATGTGGCGCGTGCGGAGAGCTAGGAGCGCGCGGCCCAGGGGTGTCTCGTTGGTAGCTGGGTCCTTTCCCCCACCCGGACCCTCCCCGGCAGCCGCCGTGAGCTGCGCGAGGCAAAACGAGAGCGAGTCCGTGAGGGTTGGTTTCGCAGCCGCCATCTTGGCTCGGGCCTAAGGCTCCGCCCCGCTTCTCGCCGCTTATCTGAGACAGCGGAACTGGAAGAGAGGGGCGTAGCCAGGCTATTACTCCCCGACGCTTCTTAAATAGCGCCGCCGCAGTTATCATGCCAGTCGGAAGTTGTAGTTCTCGATCCCGGAACCCGGTTCTTGCACAGTCGCAGAAGGCTCGTGAGGAAATGGTAGTTAGATGATCGTTATTCGAGCCAGAGGCGCGTGCGGTGCATGCTGGGATACGTAGTCGGTGCCCAGCCTCACACGCCCCGTTTAAGATGGACTGGAAACTTTCTCCCAGGGCCTCTCAGTGTGCTGGTGCCCAGAGGACCCAGACATCCGACCGTGGACTCTTCATACTGTGCTGCTCTGGGCGATTTGGTTTCTCTGCCTCAGGCTTGTTCTTGGCAGCTACCGCCTTCTTCAGACTCGCACGGCTTCCCCCAAGTGGTGATCGTGGCCCCAAAATCCGGACCGATGGACTCCTAGAACCCCCAGCCAGGCCGAAAATGTCACATTCCTGACAGCGGCTGCAGATGGAGAGCTCTCGCTCGTCCAAGTGAATGAGAGAGTTAAACCTACCGAGAACGTGCACATCACCACTCCTTAGAGCCGCACGGAGCTATGGACCTTTCTGTTTCCGGTGCTGGACCCCTAGGTCCTGAACGTGCCTTGCTCTCGGTGCCCTTGTGAGCTGAGTAGCTGGCCAGGAAATGGCGCGCTCATCACTCGCGATGGAATCGGCTGTGCCAAAAGTGGCTAAGGAGACTCCAGGCAGGGCGGAGTTTCAGGGGAATGGGACATCAGGATTCCTGGGAGCCCCCAGGTCACCCCAAGATTGCAGGATTGCGCGGCCTTAACGACCCTTTCTGCTGTGCCCCGGGCTGCCAGTCTCCCAGCCAGGCTCTGGTCCCCGCTAAGACCAGCTGTCCTGTGGTCTCCAGAATCTTTGCCAGAATTGTGGACTGACCGCAGACAGCTTCCCCGAGTTCCTTCACCATTGCAACAGCCATGGGGGTGACAAGCCTTACAGCTGTCTAGAGTGTGGCAAAAGCTTCCCACGTGGCTCAGATCTGGTTAAGCCCCACCGGGTACACACTGGTGAAAAACCATACTCCTGCCCAGAGTGGCCGTAGCTTCAGCAGCTACGACCTTATCCAACACTGCCGTTCCCACTCAGGTCTCCGGCCCCACAAGTGTCTGGAGTGCGGGGAGACCTTTGACCACAGCTCAGACCTAGTTAAACACCATCCGGGTGTTTATGCATATGGGTGAGAAGCCCTACACCTGTCTGAGTGTGGTAAGACTTTCAGCGTTAGCTCCAACCTGATACAACACTACTGCACACACACTGGAGAGAAGCCCTATCGCTGTGGGGACTGCGGCAAGAGCTTCAGCCTTAGCGCCAACCTGTTGCAGCACCAGCGTTCACACACAGGGGAGAAACCCTACCTTTGTGCCTGGTGTGGTGACAGCTTTGGGCGCAGCTCCTATCTGGTCAAGCACCAGCGTTCACACACTGGTGAAAAGCCCTACAGTTGCTGTGAGTGTGGCAAGAACTTCACCAACAGCTCAGATTGCCTACCGCACCAGCACACCCACAATGGAGAGTGGCCCTTCAAGTGTCCTGAATGTTGCCGTGGCTTCACTGAACACCAGTGCATCCACTTGGGTGCACGACCCCACGCCTGTCCAGAATGTGGCAAAAGCTTCTGCCACAGCTCCAGGCTCCTTAAACACCAATGTTCACACACGGGCAAGAAGCCATTTAAGTGCCCTGGTTGCAGCAAGTTTTGTGGACAGTTTGAATCTGCTGCGGTGCCAGCACACTCACATAGGTCAGAGCCTTACGCCTGCAGCAGGTGTGGCAAGAGCTTCAGCCAGAGCTCCCACCTGCTTGTCCACCAGGTCACCCACAGCAGGGAGAAGCCCTGCGTCTGCCTGCAGTGTGCCAAGGCCTTTGCCCGCGGCTCCAGCCTGTGCCAGCACCAGCGGATACACCAGAGTGGCAGCCTCTGTAAATATCCGCGGCTTCAGTTTTAGTTCAAACTTCAGCTCTTTAGTCCAGTCCTCAGGAAATACCTACATGGACCAGGATTTCAAAGCAGACCTCCTTTCTGCTCCCCTAGGACTGTTGATTCAAGGGCTGATGATGGGGTTTTGGAAAGCCTCCACATCTTTTCCCAGGCCTTCTGGACAGAGTCAAGGAACCCTAGGCTGGAAGAATCAGTACTGGAGCTGAGCTCACTGCCTTCAAAGAGCCCTCCTGATAAAAGAGCTTAGGCCTGTCCCGTGAGGCTACAGAGACAGAATGTTCACCGGCTGGAGGGGAGAGTTTTTGAATGGTAGGAGCTATCCCGCACTGGCCCAGCTTCCTCCCAATGTAGGACTCCCTCAACTACTGAATCAGTCTCTTCACAGCCCGAGGGAGAAATGGGGTTAATCATACCAAGAGCAACAACTGTCTCTTCCCAGAGGAAAGGGGCCAGAAGCCAGGCAAGCCCCTGTAAGGAATGCAGTGGCAGGAGGTTAGAGATAGGCACTGCTAACCTCCAGAGGGGACCAGGAGGAAGCCTGTGTTCTGGTAGAGGAATCAGAGAATTTGAACTTGGGACTATTACGTAAACCCTGGGGTATAGAACCACATTGAAAGACCTCTTACCACATGATAACTGTCTTTACTGAGGAAGTGAGGGAGTTGAGGCCTTGGCCAAAGCAAAGGACTAGGCAGAGGCAAAGGCCCAAGGTTTGTCATCTGCCCCTTCCCCTTTCTCAGTCATTTCCCGCACAGGTTTCCCAGGCTCTTTTTCTGTTCACCTAATAATAGAGGAAAAAGTGGAAATTCAGTCTTATTAGACACTGGGGACTGAACATGACCCTTTTGTCTGGCACTGAGGAGGGCTACCCCCACAAATGCATTTCCACTGGTACAATTTAGTGTATATGGGAGCCAGAAGGGGGCTTCTGAAAGCACCACATACTCTGTGCTCAAGCTGTGACATCCCCGTAGCTTCCTCCCCGTAGCTGCATGCATTCCTGGCAGAGGCACACAGCAGCCCTTTTGAGGTTAAGGAAGAAGTTGTCTGTTTCAAGAATCTAGTTCTCACCTCTGTGGGATGGTCCTTCCATCATTAGCCCAGCCTTCTGGTCCCCTTTCTCCAAAGTTGCCACCTTTTATCAGGCTTGCTGCATCGAGGACTGTACCTGCTCTGAGTAGAGGCTCAACTTCTAGCACAGAGTACCCAGACTTAACTCTTCTTGGCTGTGCAAGCTTTACCTCTTCTGGGTCCCAGTTTCTTCATCTGTAAAATGGATGATGAGGGCCATCTCGCCAGGTTGTGAGGATTCCGTGGGTACACCGACCTCCATGAAGCACCTGGGTCAGGGGCTGGCTCCATAAAGCTCAGCTCCTCTCTTTCCCCCAAGTCTACAGCCCGGTCACTATCACTAGTGGCATCAGTCAAAAAACATCATACCGGTTCATGCACTAGCTCTTTTAAGGCTACAGAAATGAAATAGACAAGCCGGGCATGGTGGCACACAATTGTAATCTCAGTACTTGGGAGGCTGAGATAGGAGGATCCAGGTTCGTGGCCAGCCTCAGCTACTTAGTGAGGCCCTCCACAACTTAGTGAGACCCTGTTTCAAAAATAAAGAATTAAAAATAGGGCTGGGGGTGTAGCTCGGAGGTAGAATGCCCCTGGGTTCAATCCCCAGTACCGGAAAAAAAAAAAAAAAAGAAATGAAACACAGTCCCAGAGTAGCTTGGCATTCTGTGAAGGCAATAGATTGAGGACCAATAACAACACAGAGTGACTGACGCCGGCATTGGAGAAGGGGCCTTGTCTAGGGCACATCTGGAAGGCTGCATGGAGGTGACATCTTGAATGAATAGCTCCCATCTCCTCAAGCTGGGAGCAACAAATGCCCCTGGGCAGGGGGTCAGCGATGAAGAAAAGGGTTCGTGACACATTCCCATCAGCACCACTTCAAAGAGCACAACCCAGCATTTGAGTTGGAGGCCTGAGCCCAACACATGCATAGTGGGCATGTAATAAAAAGTTGTTATGATCAGGTCCTGCTTATACCGCTTATTTTATTTTTTTTTTGCGGTACCGGGGATTGAACGCAGGGGCGTTCTACCTCCGCGCTACGCCCCCGGCCCTATTTTTTATGCTTTATTTTGAAACCGGGTCTCACGAAGTTGCAGAGGGCCTCACTAAGGAGAGAGACAGAGAGAGAGACAGAGAGAGAGCGAGAGCTGAGGCTGGCCACGAACCCAGATCCTCCGGTCTCCACCTCCCAAAGTACTGGGATTACAAGCGTGCGCCACCACGCCCGGCCTATACCGCTTATTAGTGGCCTTCGGGCCTCAGTTTCCTCAGAGTTGCACTGAGCGAGTGTCAAGTGTTATAAATGTACCTGTGTAATCTGTCACTGCATACAGTCGTGTATGTGGTACAGGTGGGCAGGGGAGCTGGATTTGTTTGCAAAATCTCTTTCAAGAAATGGAAGCTAATTTCTCGCATTAAGGCAGTATCCCTGGGTCCCCTCTCCTCCAGTTGCTGAAAACAGGTCCTGACCAGAACAGGAAAGCAGACCTCAGAAGCAGGAGGGGTGGGTTTAATCCAGAAGACGTTTATCCAGCATTTAATGTGCCCTGGGCTGGGAGTAGAAGCAGCCTCACTTTCCAAGCATGTGACCAGTTCTTGGGGCCAGAGATGGCATACATGTTTGTTTGAGCCCTCACTGTATGTGTGTGTTTAAACAATAGAGCCAACATTTAAATCAGGAGACTTTATATCATAATCTAGATTTCTAGATTTTTGTTTGTATGGCGGTACTGGGAATTGAATCCAGAGGCATTCTACCTCTGAGCTACACCCTCAGACCAATTTTATTTCTTATTTGGAAACAGGGTCTTAGTAGGTTGCTAAGAGCCTCACTATATTGCTGAGGCTGGCCGCAAACCTGCGATCTTCCTGTCTCAGCCTCTCAAATACTAGGATTACAAGCATGCGCCACCGCGCCTGGCCTTGTGTGGCTTTTTAAATCAGAAGGTTCTCGCTGGGCATCTCCGTAAGGCCTGCAGGGGCTGGGGTCCGATACTCTGACCTCTGCACATAAATCCGAGTTTGCCTTGCCTACCCAGGCCTGCATGCTCTACTGTGCCCCCTTTCAAATTGGGAAAGGAGCTTCCAACTTAGGGAGTGAAATTGGGGGGAAAAGGGACATTTTGGCTCTACTGCATAGAAGGGTCCTTCTCACCCATGACAGTGTTGGGAACTGAGACTTTCTGTAGGGGCCAGATAAGTAACACAAAGGAAACACGTTGAATCAGGAACACAGAAGTGGTATTGTTGCTGCAAAGAGCAAATGTTGCTGAATCATCTGATTTGGGGGGGCAGATTGAGACTGAATCCAAGGGCATTCTACCTCTGAGCTACACACCCCCAGCCTATTTTACTTTTTAATTTTGAAACAGGGTCTCGCTAAGTTGCTGAGGCTGGCCTCGAACCTTTGATCCTTGTGTCTCAGCCTCCCAAGTACTGGAATTATAGGTATGTGCTACCTGACCCTAGGCCTAATTCTCCCTTCCCAGGACATCCCCATAGGCATACTCCAAGAGGACAGGGACTGAGTCCCAGCATCCCTCACGGGCAGGCACAGAGAGCCCCGAGAGAGGCTTGATCACTGCCTAGCAGCTTCACTTCCCTGGGATTAGGGTTCACATCCAAGGGTGTGGGGGAAGAAGGGGAGAACATCTCAGGCAAGGATGAAGAGGGTGAGCTGGCCCAGGGTAGATCTGCCTGCCCCCTACCCCAGCCCAGCCACAGGACTGAAGGTCCCAGGCTGTTAACTTCAGGCATGGAGGCAGGTGAACCCCTGGGCAGGAGCAGAGACTAGGGGACCATTTGGAAAGAGGAGGGGGCAGTGGGGTTGGCTGGCCAGATCCAAGGCCAGCAAAAGAAGAGTTTGGGGATTTCCTGGCCCTTAAGTATCCATTTGCAAGAAGCCCAAAACATGACAAACCCCTGTGACCTAATAGGATTTCCTTTCTCTGCCCTATGCCCTGGCTGATGGTTCCAGGAATGTGAAGCTATCTGAGGCTGTCTGAGATAGGTCCTGGCTTAGGGGTTGGAACTCAAGGCTTAGGACGCTGTCTCTTGGGAAATGCCCACAAAGCCTCCCCCGTGCTTCCACCACTCCCATACACACTGCTCCAGGTCATGGACAGTCTGCCTCTCACCTCCCGTGGCCCCCAGGCCCACTCCAGCCCTTGTGTTACAGCTGCACAGAGTTGGAAGGGAGAAGGAAAGAAGCAGAAGGTCCGTCTGGGGCTGTGACTGTGAAGAACTTGGGGATGAGAACTGCCATTAATCGTAAAGGACAGGTAACCACCACCTCAGGCATGGTCTCTGAGCAAAGGTGCTGACTCAGAGGCTCACCGTACCCCCCCCCCCATTGAAGATGGAGCCAGGATTGGATTCCAGCATGCCTAGCTCAGGAAACTTGTCACCAGAGAATCCAGGTGCCTCTCCTGGACCCCACAGGTCTCACCCACACAATCTATTTCTCTCCCCCACTGTCTACTCTTTGGGCTAACCACAGATCTTGTGTGATATTTATGTGACAGGATAAAAGAACGGAGGCCAGCCGGGCATGGTGGCACATGCCTGTCATCCTAGTACTTGGGAGACTGAGACAGGAGGATGGCAGGTTCGAGGACAGTCTCAGCAAGTAGTGAGGCTGTCATCAAGTTAGCGAGACCTGGTTTCAAAATAAAAATAAAAAATATAGGGCTGGGAGTGTAGCTCGGAGGTAGAATGCCCCTGGGTTCAATCCCCAGTACCACACACACACACAAAGGGGCCACAGTCCTACTTGTCATGTGTGACCTCTGCTAGACTTGCCAACCGTCACTATCCAGAATCCAGCTGAGCTCCAGGGGTGAAGAGTTCCAAACACAGAATTCTCCAAGTACATGCGCTCCAGCACACGCACTCAGCACCCAGGAAAGGCCTCACTCCCATGAACAATGTTTTATTATGAAAAAGTAAATGAAAGAATTAGAGAATCTGCTTTCTAAGCCAATGGCTATGAATAGCAAATTAGGGGGAAAAATCTTCAAAGGAGACCTGCTCTTCCCTCTTATCCCCTTTCTAAACAATTTGATAGCAAAGCCTCTAGGGGCAGACAGAGAAAGTTAGGTATCTGCTATGGGGAGCAAGACATCCTCACTGGCCCTGGTGCCTGGGGACTTTCCTATTCCCTGTCTCTCTCTCTCTCTCTCTTTTTTTTTTGGTGGTACTGGATATTGAACCCAGGGGCACTCTACTTCTGAGCTGCACTTCCAGCCCTTTTTATTTTTTATTTTGAAATAGGGTCTCATTAAGTTGCTCAGGCTGGCCTTGAACTTGAGACCCTCCTGTCTCAGCCTCCCAAGTACAGGTTTATAGGCCTGGGCCACTGAGCCTGGCTTTTCTTCACTTTTGAAGGATAATTTCACTGAGTACAAAATTCTGGGTTTTTAAGCCGGGTGTGGTGGCACACGCTTGTAATCCCAGTACTTTGGAGACTGAGACAGGAGCATCGCAGGATTGAGACAAACCTCAGGAAGTTAGCAAGACTCTTAACAACCTAGCAAGACCCTGTTTGTTTCTTTCTTTCTTCTTTCTTTCTTTCTTTCTTTCTTTCTTTCTTTCTTTCTTTCCTTTCTTTCTTTCTCTCTCTCTCTCTCTCTCTCTTTCCTTTCTTTCTTTCTTTCTTTCTTTCTTTCTTTCTTTCTTTCTTTCTTTCTTCTTTCTTTCTTTCTTTCTTTTCGGTACTGAGGATTGAACCCAGGGTCATTCTACCTCTAGGCTATGCCCCAGCCCTTTTCATATTTTATTTTATTTTATTTTTGGGGATTGAACCCAGGGGCATTCTACCTCCAAGCTATACCCCCAGCCCTATTTTTTATTCTTTATTTTGAAACAGGGTTTCAAAATAAACTAAGTTGCGGAGGGCCTCACTAAGTAATTGAGGCTGGCTGCGACACTGGATCCTCCGGTCTCAGCCTCCCACACCTGGCTCTTTTCATATTTTATTTTGAAACAGGGTCTAAGTTGTGAAGGGCCTCATTAAGTAGCTGAGGCTGACCACTAACCTGCGATCCTCCTGTCTCAGCCTCCCAAGTACTGGGATTACAAGTGTGTGCCACCACTCCCGGTTCAACGAGACCCTGTTTCAAAACAAAAAATAAAAAGGGCTGGAGATGTAGCTCACAGGTAGAATGCCTCTGGATTCAATCCCAATAAAACACACACACACACACACACACACACACACACACACGTTCCCAGTTATAAAGCAATCCTAGGGGGAGGAAAAGTCACCAAGGATCAGAGATGTTTTACAGGAAAAAGTGTGGCTTGAACTAGACCTCAAAAGATTGTGGTTACAGAATCATTTTAGTTCCCGTCCATCTTTTTCACTCCTTTGAAGAAAATTTACCTATTCCTATTGTCTTAGTTTAGGTTCCCCTGGAAATAAACCTTGAAACAAGAGTTCAAATGGCAAGAAAAATAATATTTTAATGCAATTTAAAAATAAGCAAATTACAGCCTGTGTAAGCCATGTTTTGGTAGATAACTTTTTTTTTTTGGTACTGGGGATTGAGCCCAGGAGCATTCTACTTCCGAGCTATATCCTCAGTCCTGTTTTATTTTTCATTTTGTACCAGGGTCTCGCTAAGTTCCTGAGAGTGGTCTCGAACCTATGATCTTCCTGTCTCAGCCTCCCAAGTACTGGGATTACAGGTGTGTGCCACCATGCCTGGCTGGTAGATAACATTTTATCGGAACCACAGCCAGGATTAGAGTGAGGTAATGTCATGAAAATGTGGGGTAGAATCCTGTCTTTATTTAAAATTTGGATATTTTGTTCCTCATGGGTTTTTTGCATCGATTTTTTTGGAGTTATTGAATTAAAGTGCTGTTTATCTTGATTACTAAGTTATTTCGGCGCCTCCTTAAATTCTGTGCTAGGGTTCAATCCCTCACTAGCCTCACTCTAATCCCAGCCCAGTGACCCAGCATTCCTCTTCAACCAGCACCACCCTAGTACGCCTTCTCCCACGCTTTCAGCCGGGTGTCTCGCACTCCCTCCCGCCGCTAGGGGGTGCAGTCGACCACTCCTTGGTGGGTCTGTGGGGATTCGCAGGTAAGCCCAGGCGAGCGTCTGCGAAAGGAGGCGGAGCGTGCTCCCGGGCGGAAGTCGGCGTCTGCGCATGCGTCCGACGCAGACTCCACCCTCGGGGCGGCACATTTGCGTGTGACGTAACTAGTCCAAAGCCGCGGGACGGACCTTTGACTGACGTGGCGTGGTCTGATAAGGTCCACCGGGACCTAAAACCTTTTCCCCGGGGAAAGATCGCCCTTGGCCCCTTCCCTCATTCTGGCTAGGGGCCGGAGCGGGGCTGTCCCCACGCAGCTGTTTGCGCGTCGTGCCGTCGTGGGAGGCTGTGGGAGAGCGGGGGATGTTCGGGTGGGGGAGTGAGAAGCAAGCACCCCCGTGGCGAGGCTGAGGACGCCCGCGACCCTCGCTATCCCAGTCCCGCGGCTGTGGGGACTCCCAGGCCCGCGCACCTCCCGCTCCAGGGCCCTTTGCCGGGTCCCCACTTCCCAGCACGCCCCACGCAGGCCGATGGCCGAGGGCCGTCCGTGGGGTCCCTTTCCCGGGGCGGGCGCGCGTTGCGTCCCCTGGGGGCCCCGCGCCGCCCGTGGCTCTGGGAGCTAGCGTCTGGCCCTCTCCGGAGAGTGTGGGTGACTGGCCTCCTCTTGTCTGCACCCCGGGTGCCATGCAGGAAACAGGCGGGCAGGGATCTCACTGGGTAAGAAGACCGAAGGGCAGCTGTCCGGGCCTGCTGCCTCCTACCTGGAGAACGGAGGCTGGAGGGGTGTTTCTGAACACTCGCCTTTACCCAGGCGTCCTTGTCCCAGAAGTCTTCGTGGGACGCTCCTAGAGCCCCAGCAAACTACTGGAAGGTCCGGGTCGTGCATCTCCACTGCCCTTGGCAGCCCTCCATCCTCCAGGCTCTTACTGGAGCCCAGTTAGTCTATTGGTCAGCCGTTCCAGCTATACCCTTAAGCGACACTTGCTGCACCGCTCCAGATCCGGGCCTTAGAATCCCGACCTCCTACTACTGGTTCCTCGTCTTCCACAGGATTTGGCCATCAGTGCCACCACCCACATGCAAACAGGCATAAACACCCACCTTCCTTCGGCCGGCGTTTGCTCAGAACTTTCCTCCACATCATTGTGACTACTAGTATGTACAGTCTATTTCTAGCTGAGACACTCATTTAAACTCAGATGGTTGGTATGGTTAAAGTTCATCATCGGACATTGAGTCCAGCTGCTGAGAGCCTTGAACACCTCAGTTCAGGGGATTGACCTTAGTTAGTTTATTTTTTGTGGTACTGGGGATTGAACCCAGAGGCATTCTACCTTCGAGCTACACCCCCAGCCCTACTTTTTTATTCTTTATTTTGAAACAGGGTCTTGCTAGGTTGATGAGAGTCTCACTACTTGCTGAAGCTGTCCTCGAACCTGCAACCCTGTCTCAGCCTCCCAAGTACTGGGATTATAGGCATGTACCATCACGCCCTGCCTATTTTATTTTTTATTTTCAAACAGGGTTTTGCTAAGTTCTGGTGTGCTGGCCTTAAATCTGAGATCCTCCTGACTCAGTCTTCCAAGTACTGGGATTACAGGTGTGTGCTACCATGCCCGGCTCGGTTGATTAGTTTATTAATACCATGGACCTATTCCTTTTTTTTTCTTGTACTGGGGATTGAACCCAGGGGCATTCTACCTCTGAGCTGCACCCCCAGTCCTATTTTATTTTCCATTTTGAAAGAGGGTCTCCTTAAGTTGATGAAAGCCTTGCTAAATTGCTGAGGCTGGTCTCAAACCTGTGATCCTCCCATCTCAGCCTCCCAAATACTGGGATTACAGTACTTGGGGTTATGGTACCCTGCTCCCTGGACCCATTCGTCAGAAGGGAGACACTATAGTCCAAGATAAACTGTGGAGGTTATTGAGGATAAGCTGAGCCCTTTAGCTCAAAGTTTCTCAACCTTGAGTAATTACTCCTGGTGCAGCCTGGGCAAAAGAATTTTTAAAATTCTAATATGCAGCCAAGTTTGAGAGCCACTACCCCCAGCCCTTTTAATTTTTTGTTTTGAAACAGGGTCTTGGTAGGTTGCTGAGAGTCTCGCTAAGTTGCTGAGGCTGACCTCGAATCTGTGATCCTCCTGTCTCAGTCTCCCTGTAATCCTCTCTGGGATTGCAGGTGTGCACCATCACACCTGCCTTCATTTTTCTTTTATAAAAGTCATATTAGGAAGCCGGGCATGGTGGCACATGCTTGTAATCCCAGTACTTGGGAGGCTGAGACTGGAGGATGTCAGGTTCGCGGCCAGCCTCAGCTACTTAGTGAGGCCCTCCGCAACTTTGTGAGATCCTGTTTCAAAATAAAGAATAAGAAAAATAGGGCTGGGGGTATAGTTCGGAGGTAGAATGCCCCTGGGTTTAATTCCCAGTATTGCAAAAAAAAAAAAAAATCATATTAGGAGCCGGGCATGGTGGCTCATGCTTGTACTTGGGAGGCTGAGACAGGAGGATCGCAGGTTCAAAGCCAGCCTCGGCAACTTTGTGAGGCTCTCAGCAACCTAGTGAGACCCTGTTTCCAAATAAGAAATAAAACTGGGCTCGGGGTATAGCTTGGAGGTAGAATGCCTCTGTGTTCAATCCCCAGTACCAAAAGAAAAAAAATAATATTAGGTATACCAGCCTGTGATCACAGCTGCAGGCACCCTGTTAGGTCGTAGTTCTGCAAAGGCATTTCTACAGGGCTAACCAAAAGAACATGGTTCAAGCATTCAGTAAATCTGTATCTTAGAACACCTCCTTCATTCCAAGTTCCATGCTGGGTGCTGAGGATATAGCAGTGAACAAGGCAGATGGCATCCCTGCACGGTCTCCTCTCATAGCCTTCTGGCGACCCACTTTGACACCAGGCTCATGCAGGCCTGCCTAGGCTTTCTTCTTTCTCCTCCAAGTAGTCAGATTTTTCAGATTGAAATAACATACTGTTTTTTTCTTTTTCCTGCAGTACTAGGGATAGAACCCGGGGGCATTCTCCCTCTGAGCTACACCTCCAGCCCTATTTTTTATTCTTTATTTTGAAACAGGGTCTTACTAAGTTGCGGAGGGCCTCACTAGGTAGCTGAGGCTGGCCACGAACCCGGATCCTCCAGTCTCAGCCTCCCAAGTACTGGGATTACAAGCGTGCGCCATCACACCACCACTTTACAGCAGACGTTTATCAAGTTTGTGGCTGCCCAGCATCTCTTTTTTTTTTTTTTTTTGCAGTACGGGGATTGAACGCAGGGGCATTCTACCTCCGCGCTACGCCCCCGGACCTATTTTTTTTATACTTTATTTTTGAAACCGGGTCTCACAAAGTTGTGGAGGGCCTCACTAAGGAGAGAGAGAGAGAGACAGAGAGAGACAGAGAGACAGGGAGAGAGAGACAGGGAGAGAGAGCACTGAGGCTGGCCGCGAACCCAGATCCTCCAGTCTCCGCCTCCCAAAGTACTGGGATTACAAGCGTGTGCCATCACACCACCACTTTACAGCAGACATTTGTCAAGTTTGTGGCTGCCCAGCATCTCTTGACTACGCTTCCTATATTTGGGAATGCACCCCCCCCCCACACACACACACTTGCAATATAATTCCTGCCTCCATAAGACAGAAGCCAGAACTCCATTTCCCAGCCTTTCTTGCAGCTAGAGCACAGGCAGGACCCAGGTAGAGCCAATAGATGCAGTCACAGGATTCACGGATTCAGAAGAGAGCAACCCAAGGAGACAAGCTTCACAGGAATACATTCTCAAGATGGGATGAGGGTGGAAGAATCTAGCTTCCCAAGGCAGCATTACTGAAGTTTTTGGCATTCCAGGTTCAGCAATGTGAGCAGCAGCTGGGTCTCACTACAGCTGGCTCACAGGTGGCTTCTGCCTGTGTGCATTGTGAGCCTCTCTGGCTGTACCAGAGATACCTAAGATTCTCAATTGCTTGTCTTTTCTTTGTGTGTGTGTGTGTGTGTGTTAGTTCCTGGGGACTGAACCCAGGGATGTTCTACCTCCGAGCTACACCCCCAGCCCTTTTTAAAAAAATGTTTTGAAACAGACTCACTAAGTTGCTGAGGCTGTCCTTGAACCTGCGATCTTCCTGTCTCAGCCTCCCAAGTACTGGGATCACAGGAGTGCGCCACCATGCCTGGCCTCAATTGCTTATCTTTCAAAACTAAGCAAGAGTGAGTTCTGTTCTTTGCAAGGAACTGTGACTAATACATATACTGAGCTGCTGTTTTGTGCCAGACTCTAAGCTGGCATTCTTCTGTGTTACTTAAACTTCATAAAAAAATATAAGGTACAAATCACACATTTCACAGTTGAAAGAAACTGAGATTCAAAAAGACCCTTGATTCATTCTACAAATGTTTATGAAAGGCCTGCCACATGCCAGCCACTGGGGATAGAGTATTGAATAAAATAGTTCCCTGAAACTATAAAAAAGAGTATCATGTTCTTTTAAATTTAGTTCTTTAATGCCCCCTTGTCAAAATAAAAGGCACAGTGAAGCAGCTGTCTGGGGAGGCTCTCCTGTCAGTCGGGCCCCACTTTAAATATAGAAAACCCCTAAAAATAGCCACCCATGCTTGGGACTCAACAGGTGATTGGCTCAAAAAGAGAGGAGGAGAACCTAGGTCCCAGTGAAGGAGAGAGGAAGGACGGCGGCTCCCAGACTGTCCCCGCAATGGCTCTGCCTCTGAGGTCCCTGAGCAGGGGCCTGGCCAGCGCGGCCCAAGGAGACCATGGAGGCGCAGGAGGTGAGTGTGTGTGTGTGTGTGTGTGTGTGTGGGGGGTGCCTGGCCCTGGGGCTTAATGGCCTTGCCTACTGTTCCCTCGCCCCCCCACATTGCCTGCTGGTGACACCCCCATGGGCCAAGCGTCCCCAGACCATCTGAGGGCCCCCTCCCTGCCCAGCGGCCTCGGGCCCCCTCTCACCTTGACCTGTCCTCCTTCTAGCCAGTACCTGGCGCCTCCTGACCTTAGTGCTGGCGCTCCCCAGCGTGGCCCTGTGCACCCTCAACTGCTGGCTCCATGCGGGTCACCACAAGCGCCCCGAGTTCATCCCCTACCACCACCTCCGCATCCGCACCAAGGTACGCTGCAGCCCCAGCCCGGGCACCGGGCGGGCGGGACTGAGAGGACGGGCGAGGGGTGCGGGGAGCCCAGGCCCCGACGCGATGACACCCTCTGTCCCCTCTCTCCGCAGCCCTACTCCTGGGGGGACGGCAACCACACTCTTTTTCACAATCCCCACGTCAACCCGCTGCCCACGGGCTACGAACACCCCTGAGGGCCTGATGGACAATCCGAAGCGTAATAAAGGTGTGGAAGCTGTGCGTTCTCAGGCTCTTTGGGGCCAGCGGGCGGGAGGTTGGGGAGACTCGCTTTGGACGGAGCGCATGGTCCAGGGCGCCTCTGCTCCGCGCGTGCGTTGACATGGAGCGGTTTCCCACGCGGCTTGACAATGGGAGATGCTCAAGGGAATTTCCTTCCTGAACCGCTAGGAGATCCCATACCCTCTCTCTCAGGGGCTAATAATTAGGTCTCCAGGCTGTGCAGGGCTTTTCCACACACTGAATCCTCACAGTAACTCAGAGCAACACGCACTTTTGTTCCCCTTCTCTAGAGGAGGAACCCGAGATTCTCAGTGACTATTGTCTTGAGCTCAGACAGCTGATCAAAGGCGCTGTGGGAATCCAGGGCCGCAGACCCTGCAGTATCTCTCCTAGGACACTGGGGCCCCAAGTGACAGTGTCAGTGAGTCCTGGCTGTCTGTAGGCAGCCCTCATGTCAAGCATGGGCTCGAAGGACCTGTGCATGTGAAGACCCATGACTCAGTCCTAACCCAAAACGTTGGTCATTCTTTATAACCGTCTTTAATTGATCTTCTTAGTTTGGAAATCAGATGCTCCTTTCTGGAAGCCTCTCCTGGCTTCCAGGGAATGCATTCAAAGGGACATTGGTTCAATTGAGCTGTGAACATTTCATTGACCTTCCCACTTGCTGTTACTAAGGATCCTGATACCCGTGCTGTAACTCATCTCACACACCCACACACACTTCCTTTAACCCTCTGCTCCGACACTACTCACAGAACCATCAAGAAAAGTTGACTTCAGGCCTCAGGTACCTGAAAAAGTGAGAGGACTTTTTTTTTTTTTTAATACCCACAAGTAGTTTCCTCCAGCTATTCCTAGAACCTAGTTCCTGGGTTAGAGCTCTTCCATACAAGGAAAATGTAATACACATCCTCATTTCATTATCCGTTCTTATCCATATGAAGATTTATGCCGGCATCATGCCTGCTCCTTTAAAAAGTCGATCATCAATGAAGACGTTAGACAGATATGTAAAAATATAAAAATCTTTCAACTCCTCAGGAAGGTGGCTTAGCACCGGATGGGTTGCTCAGACCAGTCCAGATTTATGCAGAAGTTATTCCCATGAAAGTAGTTTTATTGAGAGTCTGAGACAGGAGGATTGCAGGTTCACAGCCAGCCTCAGTAACTTAGTGAGCCCCTTTGCAACTTAGTGAGACCCTCTTTCAAAATAAAAAATAAAATAGGGCTTAGGGTATAGCTCAGAGGTAGAAGGCCCCTGGGTTCAATCCCCAATACCACAAACACACACACACAAAAGTAGTTTTTCTGGGTGTGGTGGCGCATGCCTGTAATCCCAGTACTTGGGAGACTGAGACAGGAGGATCGCAGGTTTGAAGCTAGGTTCAGCAACTTAGTGAGACCCTGTTTCCAAATAAAAAATAAAAAAGATGGGGGTGTAGCCCAGAGGTAGAAGGCCCCTGGGTTCCATCCCCAGTATTACAAAAAAAAAAGTAGTTTTAAAGGCAAGGACAGGACCAGCCCATGGCCCGTGGAAGAAGAGATAAACAGGCAAAGTGGATGGTCAGGACAAAGGCAAATTTGGGACCTCGCAGCTGGAATCCTCCCCACTGAACTCAGTGGTGTCTTCAGGCTTTCCATCCAGCATTTCTTTGTACTGACGTTTGAAGAAGCCAAGCTACGAGAGGGAGTAAAGCAAAAAAGCTGCGTAAGAGACGTTTATGTGAACAAAGGCTGTCATACGTTGCGTAACCATTGTGTGCCAAGCAGAGTAGCTGCACATATAATCTGTAGTGGAAAAGCATAGAGTGTGCAGTCAGGCAGATCCGCACATATACCCTGGCTTCATTTCTGTCTCGCTTCAGCCCATCTGTGACGTAAGCTTTAATATCACTTGAAAAAATGAGAGAAAGGGTCAGAGCTTGAACAACCTGCCTAACATTAACAGTAAGTGATGCAGGCAGAATGTGTGCCTAGGCCTCCCGACACCATAATGTGAGCGCTCACTGGGCAGTCCTTTCTGTAGCAGGGTTGGGGTCAGATGCTGGTGGCCTTAGGGGTGGGATAAAATACTTACCTTGTACAGTGTGGTCGTGATGAGAGCCAGCAGCAGCAGACCTCCCACAGAGCTGCCCACCACGAGGAAGACAGGATCAAATACCTCATATTCTTCTAGCACCATCTCCATCTGATTGGAAGATCAGAAAGCATCGGGTGTGGTGCTGTCTCCCAGGTTCTCTGTTAGCTCCCTCCCCTTCTTCCCCAGCCCTGCACCAAGGGGTGAGACACAGGAGCATGCCTGCTCTTTGGGGCAACTGTCCTGCCCAGGACTGCCCAGGCAACTGTCCTGTCCACCCCTCCTCCCTCCAGGCTTGCAACCCCCCAGCGGCATCACAGAGCTAGCCTCCGGAGCCCTCTTAGCAGCCTGTCCACTGCCTGCCACACAATCCCTACCTGGGCTCTCAAAAACGCCTCCTGTCCCTGCTGCTGGGAATACAAGGATCTGTTGAATGTGATTTCAGCCACGCTCACCACCGACACCTTCTTCTGCAATGTCTGCAAAGGGGAGGGGGGAACTGGGCTGTTGGCTCCCAGAGAAGCTCAGAGTTTAAGAAATGCCCTGGCCTAGTGCTGGGCGTGGTGGCTTATACCTGTAATCCCAGTACTTGGGAGGCTGAGACAGGAGGATCACAGGTTTGAGACCAGCCTCAGCAACTTGGAGAGGCTCTCAGCAACTTAGTGGGACTATTCAAAATAAAAAATTAAAAGGGCTTGGGTGTAGCTTAGAGACAGAATGCCCCTGGGTTCAATCCCCATCACCAGGAAAAAAAAAAAAAGAAAAAAGTCTTGGCCTAGCATGGGCACAGTCCATCAGGTATCAGGTGAATCTGGGGGTGCGGCTCTCCTGCTGGGCCTACACACCTGGCTGACCCAGCCGAAGCTGAGGTTGCCCTTCAGGATGAAATCAAGTTCATCTTGGACATCGAAGGAGGGGATGTCGCAGCGGAACCTCAGGCAGTCGGCGATGGAGCAGTCCTAGGGACAGGAAAAGAAGGAAACTGAGGAAGGTCTTCAGTTAGCCATCAGCGAAGATCAAAGCTGTCATATTTTGGGGAGAGGGATAGATGAACAATCACAGGATGACTGCATAGCTCTATGATCTAGCAATGCGTTTCCCTGCACCCCCCAACGTGGGTGGGTCCAACAGCGGGGGATCAGGGTCTTCCTCACCAGCACAGAACTCCTCAGAATCTGGGTGGGGAAGTCGGAATGCTGGGGAGGTTCCCTCTCTGACACGCAGGGGAGACTCTAGTTGAGAGAGACAAAATATTTAGCCACATAAGGATCAGCGTTTCCCTGAGAAGAGGCTGCGCGGTGCTGTGATCAGATCCTGGGGAGAGAGGGGAGACGGGCCGCACCTGCAAAGGGGCCTGCACAGCCACGTCCCACACGGCCGCACCGTTCAGCAGGATGGGGACCCGGAATGTCACGCTGATGGCCAGACCTCGCTGACTCAGGTTATTCACCTGCAGAAAAATCAAGACCAAACGTCACCGCGGTCCTTGGCATGTCCCAAGTCCCACTTCTTTCCTAGACGTAGCTCTTGGGTCTTCTCCATCTTTCCCATCCACACTGGACTTTATCCACACCACGGAAGGCCGGCCTCTTACACGGTATCGGTGCTGGGCTGCTTTCCTGCTGTTCGCATCAGAAGCTGAAAAGTTGAGGTACTTGGTGGATTCTTCCTGCCTGGAGAGGAAGGGAATGTTGGTGAAAAACAGCCCGAGACCATGCGTGCTTGTGCTGTAGCCTGTGCAGAGAGCTCTGTTGGGCCCAGAAGGTGACCCCAGGAAATAGCAGCGGGCCCCACACACCTCTGAAATCTCAGCTTTAGCTTCAGTTCCTCTTCCCACGCTGTCCTCTGCCCCAATTGCTCAGAACAGCCAGTTCTTCCTTTGATACCCCTGATTCTTTCATACCTCTGGGACTTTGTCCAAGCTCTTTTTTCTGCTTGAAATAGGCTTACTCACTCCCCTTCTGGAAATTTTCACCTTTTTTTTTTTTGGCACGGGGGATTGAACCCCGGGGCATTCTACCTCCGAGCTACACCCCCAGCCCTTTTTTCATTTTGAGACAGAGTCTTGCTAAATTGCTGAGGCTGTCCTCCAACCTGTCTCAGCCTCCCAAGTACTGGGATTATAGGTGTGTGTCATCATGCCAAGCAGAAATTTTTTCTTCTAGACCCAAGTTAAACATCACCTTTCCTAATGTTTAAACACTTTCCTAGACTGGGCGTGGTGGTGCACGCTTGTAATCCTAGTACTTGGGAGGCTGAGACAGGAGGATAGCAGGTTCACAGCTAGCCTCAGCTACCTAGTGAGGCCCTCTGCAACTTAGTGAGACCCTGTTTCAAAATAAAGAATAAAAACTAGGGCTGGGAATGTAGCTCAGAGGTAGAATGCCCCTGGGTTCAATCCCCAGTACCGCAAAAACAAACAAGCAAACAAACAAAACAAAACAAAACAAAACCCCACTTTCCTATGGGACAAAAACTGTTCACATTGCTTTCTCTGGTGGACACGCAGCTGGCCTCAGGTGAGGCTTGCAGAGGCGCTGCCAGAACAGCTGAACCTAAGGAGACTCTCAGGAGTGACAGCTGGATCACTCAGGAAAGAAAGGAGTAACAGCCCCTCCGTGGTGGTAATGAAGAAAATAAATGTGGTCATCTTGGAGCAGGTAAGTCAATGTGAAGAAAGGCGGTACAATGAACTCAAGTCCACAGAGGGGACATAGTGGTTTTTGTTTTGTTTTGTTTTTGTGGTGCTGGGGATTGAACCCAGGAGCATTCTACCTCTGAGCTACATCCCCAGCCCTATTTTATTTTTTATTTTGAAACAGGGTCTCACTAAGTTGCTGAGAGTCTTGCTAAGTTGCTGAGGCTGTCCTCAAACCTGAGAACCTCCTGTCTCAGCCTATCAAGTTCTGGGATTATAGGCATGCGCCACCACACCTGGATGGACATAAGTGTTTGAGGCTACAGGACAGTTTCCATCCATCCATCCATCCATCCATCCATCCATCCATGGTTTCTTTTAGTAAACATTCACCAAGCCGGGCGTGGTGGCGCACGCTTGTAATCCCAGTACTTTGGGAGGCGGAGACTGGAGGATCCGGGTTCGCGGCCAGCCTCAGGTCTCGCGCGCGCACGCTCTCTCTCTCTCTCTCTCTCTCTCTCTCCATAGTGAGGCCCTCCGCAACTTTGTGAGACCCGGTTTCAAAATAAAGCATAAAAAAATAGGGCCGGGGGCATAGCGCGGAGGTAGAACGCCCCTGCGTTCAATCCCCGGTACTGCAAAAAAAAAAAAAATTCACCATATACCAGGTTATGTGGGTGGCCCTGGATTGTCAACGGTTAAGCCATAGTTCCTGCCTTCTCAGAGGTTAATATCTAAGATCTTGGTAGAATGGAGCAGATGGAAAGAAGGACCTGAGCTTTTCACCAGCATGCAGAGGCCAGACCAGCCACACAGAGGCGCTGTGGGCCCCGCTGGTTTTCGCACTCTCTCGGCTTGGTGATGAAGAACACCGGGGCTGGGGGTGTGGCTCTGTGGTAGGGCGCTTGCTCAGCATGCCTGAGGCCCTGAGCTCAATCCTCCAAACACAAACACGGAGGATCTGGTGCCAGGTTGCCTGAGCTCAGACCCACTGCTTCCTACTCAGTATTGAGGCAAGCCATTTAACCCTGTTGGAGCCCTGTAGTTTTTTTTTTTTTGGGGGGGGGAGCAGGTAATAGGGATTGAACTCAGTGGCATTCTACCTTTTAACTATACCCCCAACCGTATTTATTTTTTATTTGGAAAGAGGGTCTTGCTAAATTACAGAGGCTGGCCTTGATCTTGCTACCTTCCTGTCTTAGCCTCCCAAGTACTGGTAATTTTTTTTTTTTTTTTTGGTACTGGGTATTGAACCTAGAGGCATTCTACCTCCAAGTTATACCCCCAACCCAATTTTATTTCTTATTTGGAAACAGGGTCTCACTAAGTTGTGGAGTGCCTCGCTAAATTGCTGAGGCTGGCTTCGAACCTGCGATCCTCCTGTCTCAGCCTCCCAAGTACTGGGATTATAAGCATGCGCCACCACACCTGGCTCCAAGAACTGGTATTATAGGTGTGCACCACCATGCCTGGCTTGGAGCCCTATAATTTCTTCCCCCTTAAAATAGGGATGCTAATAGTTGTGCCTGCCTGTAATTGAGTTGTGACGAGGGCCGTAGCAGCATCCAGCACACGTGAGTCCTCCATGAACATTTGGGCTTATTTGTCTCTTACATTACTGGCCTTCCTCTCTGCTTCTCACCCCACCCCTTCTTTCTGTGCTTCAGTCTTCACAGCTTAAAATCTTCCACTTCTAAAGCTCTTTTCGCATCTAAGCAAATTGGCCAACTTTCCTCAGTCTTCAGAGAGGCATGTAGCACAGACCACGGGCACAGCGTTGGGGTCCAGCTGCCTGGGCTACCTGCGTCTACTGACCCTCACAAGCAACCTGTCTTCCGCGGAGGCCTCGCAGGAGACATCAGATGTGACTTACCTGGTATGAATGATGGGGGCAAGTTATTTAACCTCTTGAGTTTTTGTTGGTAAAACGGGGATAACAATCATCAAGAATACAAATGATAATAAATGCTGGCAAGGATGTGGGGAACTAGGAACTCTAATGCACTGTTGGTGGGATTACAAATTGGTACAACCACTATGGAGATAAAAAAAAAATTAGGAATGGAACCACCATATGCCCCAGCTATACCACTCCTCAGTATCTTCCCTAAAGAATTAAAGTCACAATATTATAGCGATACATGCATACCCACATTTATAGCAGCACAATTCACAATAGCCAAATTATGGAACCAACCAAACTGTCTGGTAATAGGTGAATGGGTAAAGAAAACCTGGTGTATACACACAATGGAATTCTACTTAGCCATAAAGAAGAATAAAATTATGTCATTTGTAGGAAAATGGAGGGAACTGAAGAATGTTATGCTACGTGAGATCAGCCAGTCTCAGAAAGTCAAGGGTCGGATGTTTTCCTCGCATATGCGGAAGCTAAAGAGAAAATACAAACATAAAGAACTTTAAATAATGCAGAGAGAGCTGTAGAGTAGTTGAAGAGGATTAGGGGAGAGAGTGAGGGAGGACTGAAGAAGGAAACAGTTCAATGGCAATACATGAAGGTATCACTACTGATCTCACTAGCTCGTGAGGGAGGGAGGAGGGAAACACACCAAGAGCTGTGCGCATGTATGTTTGTATCACATCGAACCTCACTGTGATGTATAATTGCAATGCACCAATAAAATAGAAAACGGGCATAACAATAGAGTTACTGGGAGGATTCAATGAATGTAAATACATGTAAACTAATTAAAACAATGCAAAAAAACTCCTTGACATATCATAAGTATACATATAGAACTGTAAGTTCTCATTATAAATATTTTTCCTATGGCTAGAAGGGGACTCGCTCATGTGGTCCATGAGTCATGTCAATGACAGTACTTGATCCCCCCATCCCTGTTTGCTCTGCAAGTTCAGCAGCAACAGCAGGCAGCTCTGGCCCATGGCACCATCACAAGCGTCTAAGCAGCTCTGTGCAGCTCTGCTGTGTAGACCAGCGTGTGGAGTCCTTTGCTTTACTCCCAGCCAGGCCTGGCCTTGCTCCCACCCGCCTCCCGAAGCCTGCACTCACCTCTCCTGTGGCCTGTCCTCGAGCTCTTAGCGACCTTCCCAACAGTCTGTCACACCTCTGAGCTTTGTAGAAATCTGACCTTTCCCTCCCTCTGTGTGGTGGCAGACCATATCCTATGGGGCCAAAGCTCCCCAACTCAGAGTTCAACTCAGAAAAGCCTTGCTCTTAATCTCAAGACCTCCAAAATCTAGTAGTTTAAGCTGGGCGTGGTGGTGCACCCTTGTAATCCCAGTACTTGGGAGGCTGAGACAGAAGGATCCAGGTTCACAGCCAGCCTCAGCTACTTAGTGAGGCCCTCCACAACTTAGTGAGACCCTGTTTCAAAATAAAGAATAAAAAATAGGGCTGGGGGTGTAGCTCGGAGGTAGAATGCTCCTGGGTTCAATCCCCAGTACCGCAAAAAAAAAAAAAAAAAAAAAATCTAGTAGCTTTACTTCAACATGTGCATGTTTATCCCAAAGGAAAGGACCGCCTTCATGTTAAAGGAAGCTGGAACTTTGGAGGGACAGGAGGACATGCACAGTGGTGAACTGGTGTGTGTGTGTCCTGCCAGCGGGCCAGTTCATCAAAGAAGAAGCAAGAATTTATGCAGTCTATTGCATTGCAGTATAAACGAATGGCTGTTCACCCACACAAGCATTCCCACAGGAGGAATCAGGGGGGCTAGCTTAGATGCTGATAGAGTTTGGATATGACTCGAGAGTATCTACCAAGGGTTCATGTGTTGGGTGCTAGGCCCTCCATATAGCTATGTTGGGCTGTGGAAGTACTTTAAAGAGGCAGGTAGCCAGGCGTGGTGGTGCACGCCTGTTATCCCAGTACTTAGGAGGCTGAGACAGGAGGATCGCAGGTTCTAGGACAGCCTCAGCAAAGTAGTGAGAACCTCAGCAACCTAGCAAGACCCTGTTTCAAAACAAAAAATAAAAAGGGCTATGGATGGAGCTCAGAGGTAGAACACCCCACGGGGTTTAATTCCCAGTAAAACACACACACACACACACACACACACACACACGCACACGAGGCAGGGCCTAGTGAGTGGTTGTGGTGCCATCTGCCCTAAGGCCATGCAGTCAAGGGCATCAGACCTGGCACTAACTACGCTGTTCCGACTACACATCCAAAACTATGAGCTAAATAAACCTCTCTTCTTTATAAGTAGCCTGCCTCGGGTGGCCCATTATAGTCAAATGGACCAAAACGGATGCCCATCATCAAGAGAGCGGGCTGGCTGCTGCAGGAAGTACGGGCTTGGCGGCCCAGGGGAGGGCCAGGATGCGGCACCTGCGGATCACCGTGTACACCGTGTATTTCACTGGGAGCTCCAGCTGGAAGGTAGTCTTGCCAGTTGCAGGCTTATTATTCTCACTGGAGAAACAAAGGGAAACCCAGTTGGGAAGGAATCCAGAAGAGGAGGCCGCAGCTGACGGAGGGCAGGGACGCACCGCAGCGGGCCTGGGCTCACCTGCTCGCGTTGGCCCTCACCAGCAGCCTGTCTCCTAGGGCGGCCTTGGAGGAGACATCGAAGGTGACTGTGAAGGTGCCCTGAGGGAAGAAGGAAGAGGGAATGGGGACAGGGAAGGTCGTGGGGTGGGGTCAGGACAGGGACCATGGTGATGAGGATCTGGGGGGATGCGCCAACCTTAGCACCCTCTCGGAAGATGGGGTGGTTGATGCTACAGCTGCAGCTTCTCAGGCCTTCGTTCCCAGCGGGCTGGGCCTCACATGCCAGGCGCAGCGGCCGCCAGTGGGGCTGCTTCTAGGGCAGGAGAATTAATTCATGAAGTTACCCACACGCATAGATAGGCTTGATGTATAATGGCGGTGACATTGTAGAGCAATAGGAGAAGGGACAGACTTTTCAACAAACAGTGGTGGGACAATTGGCCCATACCAAAATCAATCAATCAATCAATCAATAACTAGATGGAGAAAAATAGAAACTGGATCCCGACCTCACTCTGTACATTAAAAATAAATTCTAACTGGGTTAAAGAGTTAAATGTGAAGAAAACTAAACCGTAGAGCTTTTCAAAGATAATAGAGATGACTGTTTTTGTAGCCTTGGGGGTAGGGAAGTGCTTCTTAAGATTCACACACAACTGAGATAGGAGGATCACAGGTTCACGGCCAGCCTCAGCAACTTAAACTAAAAATTTCAAACTAAAAATTAAATAGGGCTGGCAGTGTAGCTCGGAGGTAGAATGCCCCTGAGTTCAATCTACAATACCACACACACAAAAAAAGATAACACACAAAAACACTAAGTACAAAAGAAAAGATTGACAAGATCAACCACAGTCAAATTAAGACATTCTGTTTATTAAAACACAATAAAGAGCCCTGTGTGGTGGTGAACACCTGTAATCCCAGTACTTGGGAGGCTGAGACAGGAAGATCACATGCAACCACATGGATGAACCTCACAAACATGATATTGAGGGAAAGAATCAAGACACAAAGGAGTACATACAACACGTTTCCATTCACACAAAGTTCAAATAATGGCAAAATGGAATAGTTTTACCTAAAGATGCACTCATACACAGTAAAACTATAAAGAAATACAAGGCTTGGTGTGATGGCACATGCCTGTAATCCCAGTACTTGGGAGGCTG
>PVJS01005261.1:35128-53037 GCA_004027185.1 Glis glis
TTACCCTTGGGGAGAGAGTGTGATTATGGTCGGGAAAGAGAGATGGTGAGGGGACTTTGGGGATGCTAGCGATGTTTTATTTCTTGGCCCAGATGCTAATTGTATGGATGTTTGTTTAGCATTATTTTTTCTTTTTTTTTTTTTGCAGTACTGGGGATAGAACCCAGGGACATTCTATCTCTGGGCTACACTCCCAGCCCTATTTTTTATTCTTTATTTTGAAACAGGGTCTCACTAAGTTGCGGAGGGCCTCACTAAGTAGCTGAGGCTGGCCGCGAACCCGGATCCTCCTGTCTCAGAGCATTATTCACTAAACTATACATAGGCTTGATTCACTTTTCTCTATGTATATGCACGTGTGTTTATCATCATGAAGAATGAAAAATAATCTACTATAACCCTAAGGATTATAGACACAGAAGAGGCCTGCTTTGGCTTGCCTATGGTTTGAATGTCCCAGGCTTCATGTGTTGAAATTTAATCCCCATTGCCAGGTATTGAGTCTGGAAACTCAATTTGACTATGGTCTTTAGAGGTGAGGCCTTTGCCAAGGGATTAGGAGTAGACAAGGTCATTAGAGTGGGGCTCCCATGATTGAATCCTGGTGATTGAAATTGGTGTTTTTTTTTTTTTTTGTGGTACCGGGGATTGAACGCAGGGGTGTTCTACCTCTGCGCTATGCCCCCGGCCCTATTTTTTATGCTTTTGTTTTGAAACCGGGTCTCACGAAGTTGCGGAGGGCCTCACTAAGGAGAGAGAGAGAGAGAGAGAGAGAGAGAGACAGGGAGAGAGAAAGTGAGAGCTGAGGCTGGCCGCGAACCTGGATCCTCTGGTCTCCGCCTCCCAAAGTACTGGGATTACAAGCATGCGCCACCACGCCCGGCACTGTTTTTTGTTTTTTGAAATAGGATCTCACTAAGGTGCTGAGGGCCTCACTAAATTGTGGAGGCTGGCTTCAAACCTGTGATCCTCCTGTCTTGGCCTCCCAACTACTGGGATTACAGGCATGCACCACCACGCTTGGCTATCCTGCTAGTTTTATAAGAAGCAGAAGAGAGACTAGACCAATGTGCACGTGTGTGTGCACGCACGCGCACAGACATACAGACACACACACACACACACACACACACTCTCACACTCTTCTGGTCTCTTGCCATGTGACACCTTGCCCTACCTCAGGACTCTGCCAGCAGAAAGGCCATCACTATACCTTTGCACCCCTAAAGTAGTGAGCCAAAATAAACCTCTTTTCTTTATAACTCACCCAGTCTCTGGCATTTTGTTATTGGCAACAGAACACAGACTGATACAAGGTCCCAGCCAACTAGAGCCCAAGGGATCTGCTTACCTGTGTTGCTGACACCCGTCGGTAGGACAGCCCGGCTGGGTAGAAGACGCTGACCACAGTTCGATAGGAATCCTCGCCCTCGTTCCACACAGTCACTGTCACGTTGAGCTCCCGGGAGCTCCCCACCATCAGGGTCTGCAGGCTGAAAGGGGAAGGACAAAACTGGGAGTGTGACTTCACTATAGGTTGGAATTGGATCAGGGACAGAGGCGGGATATGGGAACTCTTGAATCATGTGCTGATAACATTCCAATCAAAATTATTATTATTTTTGGTACTGGAGATTGAACCCAGGGGCATTCTGCCTCCAAGCTACAACTCTGTTGCTGAGGCTGGCCTCGAACCTGTGATCCTCTTGTCTCAACCTCACAAACACTAGGATTACAGGCTTGCCACACCATGCCCAGTTTTCTTTCTTTCTTTCTTTTTTTGTGGTACTGGGGATGGAACCCAGGGGCATTCTACCTCTAAGCTACACCCCCAGTCCTACTTTTATTTTTTAATTTTGAAACAGGGTCTCACTAAGTTGCAGAGGGCCTAATTGGCTAAGGCTGGCCGAGAACCTGGATCCTCTGGTCTCAGCCTCCCAAGTACTGGAATTACAAGCGTGCGCCACCACGCCCGGCTTCAAAATTATTTTTGTTAGAAAGACAGCCAAAGGGAGCACAAGTGAAATGGGAGACCCAGAAGCTGGAGTAACTGGGTCTGAAAGGAGACAGAGCTCACCCTGAGAAGCTGAAGTTGACACCCAGGTCCCCCTCACACAGGTGATCTTGCCTACAGTTCTTCTCAAAGGGAAGCTGAAGAAAAACAGTACATTCTTTTCTCAGACCTTGTCTTCATCTCTCTCTAGTCCCCTCCTTAGACGCACTCATGAGCACTACTCCTAACCTCTGCATCTGGCACTCTCTGAAATACTGGCAAGGAGTGGAGATTAGAATATAAAGGAAAAATAAGACAAGATCCCCGGTTTCAAGGAGGATAAAGTCTAGTCAAGCCAAATAAAATTCATACTGGAACAAAGATTCCAGAAACATTATCAAGTGCCAGTAATGGGGCAGGGTTTGGACTAGGTGGCAGTTTGGGGAAAGTGAAACTACAGGTGAATTAGATAATGGTCCTTGTGCACGAGTGACACACAGTCCCCAGGACAGCCACGACGTGAGGTGCAGAGTGTTATGAATCCTGTCATGTGGTATTTGGGATGGTGTAACTGGGGTTACACCAATCATGGGGTAACTGGGGGCCAGAGAAGAAGTGGGAGATGCTGAGTGTGGTTCTTTCTCTTTCTTTCTTTCTTTCTTTCTTCTTTCTTTCTTTCTTTCTTTCTTTCTTTCTTTCTTTCTTTCTTTCTTTCTCTTTCTTTCTTTCTTTCTTTCTTTCTTTCTTTCTTTCTTCCCTTCCCTCCCTCCCTCCCTCCCTCCCTCCTTCCCTCCCTCCCTCCCTTCCTTTCTCTCTCTCTCTCTCTCTCTCTCCCTTCCTTCCTTCTTTCTCTCTCTCCTTCCCTCCCCCTCCCCCTCCCTCCCTCCCTCCCTCCCTCTCTTTCTTTTTTTTTTTATTGGCACTGGGGATTGAACCCAAGGGGATTACAGGTGTGCACCACCATGCCAGGCTCTGATGTGGTTTTCAAAAGAAAAGGATAAGAGGTTAGAGCTTTGGGGGCTGGAAAAGATCCTTTAGGTAGAGAGAAGGAGGAAATGTTTTTCAAATGAGAAGTACAACAGAGACAAAGTTCCAAGGTAGGAATGCGAAAGTTGGGGAGGCTCCGCAGAGGGGAAGCTAGAGAGTCAGTGTCAGGGTGCAGTGGGTACAGCTGGGATGTGTACAGGGCCTTGGCAGCGGGTGGAGGTGTTTTGGATTAGATGTAGCTGGTGGGCAACTGGGAGCTATTGCGGGTTCTTTGTTTTTTGTTTGTTTGGAGTTTTTGTTTTGTCTTTCTGGTACTAGGGATTGAACCCAGGGGCATTCTACCTCTGAGCTCCATCCCCAGCCCTATTTTATTTTGAAACAGGGTCTCATTAAGTTGCTGAGGGCCTCGCTAAGTTGCTGAGTTCTGTCCTCGAACCTGCAATCCTCCTGTCTCAGCCTCCCAAATACTGGGATTACAAGCGTGCGCCACGGCGCCTGGCTATTGTGGGTTCCTAAGCACATGGAGACACAGTGATAGCCACTACATCCTTGGGACGTCATCGAAAGACTCACAGAAGCAGTGAAGAGGTCTTGCGAGCCTGCAGCTAGCACAGGGCGGAGGTTCCGGGATGAGATGGAGTCTCTCACCAGGGAGAAGTTGAGGCTCAGGACAATGGGGCTCGCCACATCCTCCACGCAGTCCTGAGGAGAAAGGGCCTTCAAGAACCCACTATCTTTCTGGGGATGTAGCTCAGTGACAGAGCGCTTGCCTAGCATGTGCCAGGCCGTGGGTACAGTCCTTAGTACCGCAAAAATAAAATAAAATTAAAAAGTATGTGAAGAACCCACTAAGCCAGGTGTGGTGGCACACGCTTATAATCCCAGTACTTGGGAGGCGGACACCGGAGGATCTGGGTTCGCGGCCAGCCTCAGCTACTTAGTGAGGCCCTCCACAACTTCGTGAGACCCAGTTTCAAAATAAAGTATAAAAAAATAGGGCCGGGGGTATAACTCTGAGGTAGAATGCCCCTGGGTTCAATCCCCGGTACCACAAAAAAAAAAAAAAAAAAAAGAACCCACTATCCTCCTTACTTTCCACTACTGGCGCTTCTCCCCAGACAGACAGCACCCCATCCAGGCTGTGAAGCCGCTTCTCCCGCCGCAGCCTTCCTCTTTCTAGCCCCAGTATTGTTGCCCTTTCTGCCTCACACAGCAGAGAGCAGGATTCCATGGGCTAGCCTGGGCACCCTCCCCTTCTCCCCTTTCCCAAACCCAGAGTCCTCACCGGCAGAAGCAGCTTCAGGGTTTCACAGTGATCCCCCAGCCCCAGGGTTCTTTTTCGAGTCAAAGTCCAGTTCTTGGTCTCATCAAAAATGGCTCGAGGAATCATTTGACCTGGATCCAGTGCCAGATCATACCTGATGGAGCTTTGGACCTCACCTGAAATGAAAGGGAGAGCGGAACACAGACAGGCAGAGAGAGCTAGAACGTTCCACTTTCATTTTGTTGTCGTTGTTCATGCAATAAATATTTGCTGAGCACTTTCTATGGGCCATGAACTGCACCCAAGTGCTGGGGATATGCATGGAGAAGAAGACAGATGGATATGGTCCCTGCCACTATTTATTTATTTGTGCTACTGGGGACTGAACCCAAGGACATTCTACCCCAGCCCTATTTTTTTTTTTTTGTGGTACTGGGGATTGAACCCAGGGGCGTTCTACCTCTGCACTATACCCCCGGCCCTATTTTTTTATACTTTATTTTGAAACTGGGTCTCATGAAGTTACGGAGGGCCTCACTAGGTAGAGAGAGAGAGAGAGAGCTGAGGCTGGCTGCGAACCCGGATCCTCCGGTCTCTGCCTCCCAAAATACTGGGATTACAAGCATGCGCCACCACGCCCGGCTTTATTCTTTTTTTTGAAACAGGGTCTCACTAAGTTGCGGAGGGCCTCACTAAGTAGCTGAGGCTGGCCGCGAACCTGTGATCCTCCTGTCTCAGCCTCTTAGGTACTGGGATTACAGGCATGCGCCACCATGCCCGGCTCATCCCTGCCCTTATGATGTTGACAGTCTAGGAAAAGAGCCCAGCGCATTAGCCATAATGTCACAGCGTGAGCTGTAACACAAGGCTGGGGTCCTCTGGGGATACCAAAGACAGCATGCTCACTCAGGCTTGGCAGAGGGGCCAGGTCTAAGCTATAACCTGGAGCTTGAGCAGGAGTTGGGGGAGCAGGGGGAGGAGAATGTTCCAGGCTGTTCCACTGGCTAAGACCCCCAAGGGAGCGGGCACCTGGCCCCTTTGCTGAGAGCATACAGAGGAAGGAGGAGTGCAGTGGGGTGCGACTTGAGATGTGGGGAGGGACCCACCGGAGAGGGCATCGTGGGGAAGGATTTGGGTGTTTATAAATGCAAGGGGGAGCAGTTTGCGGGTGTCAAGGGGTGGGGGTGAAGAGCCCAGATTTGCATTTTAGGATCAATCAAGTCTAGTTCCTCTGGGGAGAATGGGTGAGAAGGTGACTGGACGTGGAAACTGCTCAGCGTGTCTATTTTGGTGGAGGTGGGAAGGAGAAGTGGTGGCTTAGAGGGGCAGTGACTGGCCGGGAAAGAGAAGTGGGCAGACTCCGCAGCGATCCTGGAGACGGAACCCGCAGGCCAGGGTGTGGGGAGACGGGGAGAGATGGGACCCAGCTTTCTGACACATGGGTAGCGAGCAGATGTGGAGGTGAGATTTGGATTCCTGGGCCCATTCCGTCCTGAGGATAGTCTTGGGGTCCTCTAATAGGGTGAGAGACTGGGTCCACCTTTAGGGAAGAAACTCACCTAGCTGGTCAAGGGAGCCCTTGTGGATAGAGAGACAGACTGTGGCCTCCCCAGCCTCCAGGGTACCGGGCACCTCCTCCCAGCACTGGTACACAGCCTTTGCCACCTCCACTGGGGTGAATCTCATGGCTCCTTCCACTTTCAGCACCGGCCGACTCCTGAGGGGCAGAAATAGGGGTTGAGGATGGGATCCTGGCCTAGGAGGAGATCTAGGCGGGGGCAGTGCTGGTGAATCAGCGGGCAAAATTGGGATGTGGGGAGTCATCACCTGAGCAGCAGCACGTGGCCTCGGGCCCCCACGGCCAGGTCCACCAGTCCATCCTGGGTGAGGTCCTGGCCCCCGCTCAGGGACTGCCCAAAATACTGGAGGCTGGGGGAGAGCTGGGAGCCTGTGATCCGCTGGCCAGAGAGGGAAAGGAAAAGTGGAAATCAGGAGGTGACGATTGCAAAAGTTTGAGAAGAGAGATTTGCTGAGACTGTCCTCAAATCTGTGATCCTCCTGTCTCAGCCTCCCAAGTACTGGGATTACAAGCATGTGCCACCATGCCTAGCTAAAACTTTTTTTTTCTTAGCTTAATTTTTTTTTTTTGGTCTTTTTGGAACTGGGGATCACTTGCAAGGCAAGCACTTTGCCACTGAAAGAGATTGTAGTGAAAGCAGATCTGAAGAGAGAAATCAAAAAGGAGAGATGAAGGGTTAGGAGTTGAAGCCAGCCGAGGGAGGACCTCAGGGGCCCCAGACAGGGAGAAGGAGCGCGTTCCATCCAACTCAGCCTGAAGGCAGGAACAATGAAATAAAGGCATAATGATAGCAATAGAATAGACTCATTTATTCATCATTTCTTATGTTCATTCATAAATATTTGATGAATGCCATGCTTAGCACACTCATCATGTTATCTTTACAAGAAGGCTATGAAAGTTGAACATTATGGCCCACACCTGTAATCCCAGAACTTGGGAGGCTGAGACAGGTAGATTGAAGGTTTGAGGACAGCCTCAGCAATTTAGAGTCTCTCAGCAACCTAGCGAGAAAAAAGGGCTGGAGGTATAGCTTGGAGGTAGACTGCCCCTGGGTTTAATCCCCAGTATCACACACACATGAAGAAGAAGAGAAAGAAGAAGAAGAAGAGGAAGAGGAAGAGGAAGAGGAAGGAGAAGGAGAAGGAGAAGGAGAAGGAGAAGGAGAAGGAGAAGGAGAAGGAGAAGAAGCCTATAGAGTTGGTTTGATCATTTCCATGTTTTGCAGAAGAAACTAAGACTACAGAGGCTGCCTGTTGCTTGCCTAAGGCCACACAACTAATGATGGCTGGTCAGGCTAGGAATTTGACCTGGGGTCTCAAGGCCTGATCATTAGGCCCATTAGGCTGTCCACAACAGACTGAAAGCTATTTGGAACTAGGGAAGAAAAGATAGATGATTTGTGTTTTGCTGGGTCTGGTGAAATTCAAGGAAATAAACCACTAAAGGAAGGAGGGAAAGGGCAACTGCTAAGGCCAGGGACAGGAGGCCAGGGCCAGCAAATGCAAGTCCTGAAAAGGGAGAAGAAACTACAACAGGCTGAAGACAGGGGCCTCACCTGGCTGTGGAAGGGGCTGATGCCCAGTACTGAGGCTCCATGAAACAAGTAAACAGCACCCCGGTTCTCCTGCTCTCCTGGAGCCCCGATGGCCACGTCTGTCAGCCCGTCCCCGTTCACATCCCCCATCACCGTCAGGGCTGCCCCAAAGCGGCCCCAGGGATGGCCCTGCTCCCCGTGGAGGACAGCCTCGCACCGCCATCTGCTCCGCTGCAGAACAAAACACCAGGGCCAGTCCCAGTGCAGGTGACCCTCCCCACCCCACCCCCAGACCCCAGCAGCCCAGGCCCCAGTGGCCACTCACCCCCCTGGGCATGGGGCACACGGACACCTGGCCTCCTCGGGTCTGCTCGTAGTGGTGGGGGGCCCCGATGAGGACCAGGTCCGTGCTGCCATCTCTGTCCAGGTCCACGGAGCACAGGGAGGCCCCAAAGTAGGAGCCGATCTGAGGGCAGAGCCCGAAGTCACCCCTCCTGCCCCTGCCAGGGAGCCCCCTTCTGGGCCAGGTCCTGCCTCTACCCAGACACTGGGACCCTCACAGCCCCGGAGCCCCCTCGCCTCCTCCTCCTCTGCCCCTCGCCACCCTGCCCACCCTCCTGTTCCCTCCGCCTTCCTCCACACCAACCTGGGGCCCTGTGACTTCAGCCTTCGGCCTCCACTGCCCTGACGCCTGAGTGAAGATGACGACCTTCCCAGTGTGCTGATGGCGGGGGGCCCCCAGGACCAGGCTCTGCACCCCCTTCCAAAGGGCCAGCTCGGCGGAGTAACCTGAGGGGCCAGGCCTCAGCACCGAGAGCTCTCCCCCTTCCCAGGCTGCCGTCCCCGCCATCCCTGCCTGTCCCCCACCGGCGCACTCTGCTCACCCAGATAAGAGTCCCTCATGTCCACATGCTCCTGAGACATGTTGATGAAGGTGGGCTTCCTATCTGGGGGGTACAGGAAGGCACCTCCAGACCAGCTGAAGCTCCCCACGGCCCCCAGAACCGGTCCATCCTGGGAAGAAAGGATTCCAGGGCTGAGCAGGCCGGAGCAAGAAGACAGCCTAATCCAGTGAAGTGACTGTCCCGACTCCTAGCGTCTGTCCGTCCTGCCGCCACTGGCCCTGTCAGCCACCCTTTACCCCGCTCCTGCCTCCTGTCGTGCCCACATCTTCTCCTTCCCCAGCATTAGGCTTCCTGAAAACCGAGTGTGCAGGCTCCCTTCTGCTGGAAAGCCACCGCTGAGCCCGCAGGATGGCCCCCAGGACTTTTCCAGTCAAACCCGGGGAGTTACCCTCTGCCCCCAAACACACCAAGCCTTTGACCTGGCCACCTCTCTCCCTGTCTTCCAGCTCCTCTCTCTGAAGAGTCAACCTCAAAGTCACCTCCCTTGCGCTCCCAGGGAACAAGATTCATTTTCTCCTCTGCATACTTTGTTTATTGCAGTGTGTGTGTGTGTGTGTGTGTGTGTGTGTGTGTGTGCGCTACTAGAGATCGAACCCAGGGGCGTTCTACCTCTGAGCTACCCTTCCAGCCCATTTTATTTTTTTATATTTGAAACAGGGTCTTGGTAGGTTGCTGAGAGTCTCCCTATATTGTTGAGGCTGGCTTCAAACCTGTGATCCTCCTGTCTCAGCCTCTCAAGTACTGGGGTTATAGGCGTGTGCCACCACATCTGCCAATTCACTGCCCTTTTCAGCTTTCTTTTTTTTTTTTTTTTGCGGTACCGGGGATTGAACCCAGGGGCGTTCTACCTCCGTGCTACACCCCCGGCCCTATTTTTTATACTTTATTTTGAAACTGGGTCTCACAAAGTTGCAGAGGGCCTCACTAAGTAGAGAGAGAGAGAGAGAGAGAGAGAGAGAGAAAGAGAGAGCCCTGAGGCTGGCCGCGAACCCGGATCCTCTGGTCTCCACCTCCCAAAGTACTGGGATTACAAGCATGCGCCACCACGTCCTGCCCCTTTTCAGCTTTCAATTATGGAGAATTTAGAAATGTACAAGAGTAGAAATAAATGTCCAATGAACCTAGCCTCAGTGATCAATCTGTGACCAGCCTTGTTTCATTTTTACCACTCCCCACTTGCCCTGAATTATTTTGAAGCAGATCTCTCTGGATATGTTGAATGTACATCTACTTTCAGACTGGTCTTGTGTTGCCATCTTTCCGGTCTGTATGGTCTGGTCCTCCGCCTCTCCAGCTCCCTCCTTCCTTTCTGCAGCTTGCTGGCTTTGTCCCTGCTGTGCCGGCCCCTCTGTCTCCCTGGCACACTCACCTTGTTTCTGCCTTTTCCTCTGCCCAGGGTGCTCTTTCCCTCAATTTTCAGGGGCTGGCCCTTTTTCATTATTTAGCCTCTTCTGAGTGTGTGTGTGTGTGTGTGTGTGTGTGTGTGCGTGTGTGTGTGTGTGTGTATGTTAGTTACTGGGGACCGAACCTATAGGCATTCTACCTCCGAGCTATACCCCCAGCCCTTTTTCATTTTTTTTGTTTTGAAACAGGGTCTCGATAGGTTGCTGAGAATCTAAGTTGCTGAGGCTGGCCTTGAACCTGCGATCCTCCTGCCTCAGTCTCCCAAGTACTGGTATAACGGGTGTGCACCATCATGCCCGGCTGCAAAAATCGTTTGTTTGTGGACTCTGCCCAATAAAATATGCACTCCCTGGCTATCCCAAGCACCTAAGGCACTGCCGATGGGTCGCCCTGGTCTGACGGTGAGCTTGAGCCCGGGAGCTCTCCTCCTTTTTTTTTTTTTTTTTGCGGTACCGGGGATTGAACACAGGGGCGTTCTACCTCCGCGCTACGCCCCCGGCCCTGTTTTTATACTTTATTTTGAAACCGGGTCTCACAAAGTTGCGGAGGGCCTCACTAAGGAAAGAGAGAGAGAGACAGAGAGAGAAAGCGAGAGAGCTGAGGCTGGCCGCGAACCCAGATCCTCCGGTCTCTGCCTCCCAAAGTACTGGGATTACAAGCGTGCGCCACCACGCCCGGCCTAGCTCTCCTCCTTTACTTCTGGGTCCCAGCTCCCAGCCCAGGGCCAGGCCTGAGACCCATTTATCAAACATACGCTCCACTTACCATTGTGAGCACTGCGCTGAAGCCTTCTTGCGACATCTCATGCTGAAAGGAGCTGCCTGTCCTCGACTGGGTTCCTGCGGGGAGAAAGGCCACTTAGGTTCCCCAAAGCCACGAGACCATGAGGACACAGAGCAGAGGGAGGAGAATGCAGGCTGGGGCTCGGGTTCTAGGGAGCGGTTTGGGGTGAGCCGTGAATACGGATGGACTGTCAGGACTCTAGGAGACAGGTGGGTGGACTCCAAGGCCTGCACTCGTTCCCATTTACCCTCCACTGCAAAGATCTTCTCCTGCAGCTGCCGCTGGATGCCGCTGAGGGCTGCGAAGTTGTCCACCTTGAACACGTGGTCCCGCGCAGGCGCCGAGCCAATGGTGCTCAGCTCCTGCCTGGCAGTGGGTTCCTGGAACGCATCTCCCACCTGCAGCAGAGGGGCTGCTGAGGAGGAGAAGCCCAGCAGCCCTTCGCCTGGGTGAGGTGCAGGCTGAGCGGAGAGAGCCATGAAGAAGAGGCCGTACCCCAACGGCGTAGCGGATGATGCCGGCTTTCTCTGCCTGGGGTATGACGTCACTGTATTCCAGGGGGTCCCTGTACTTCTGCCCATCCGTGATGACAACGAGGATCTTCTTGGCACTTTTGCGGGCCCCATTCGTGCTATTAAATAGTTCTGTCCTGTCAAGGTAGAAAGGGAAATGATTCTACCAAGATCTGATGGGTTCTGGAAAGACATCATTCATAGCATTAGAAGCTCATCCGGAGAGACAGGAAGTCCTGACAGCAGGACGCGCAGGACTCTAGGTTAAGAAACCGCTTCAGCGTGTGTGTGTGTGTGTGTGTGTGTGTGTGTGTGTGTGTGTGTGATTCTTTTTTTTCTTTCTTTCTTTCTTTTGTACTAGGGATTGAACCCAGGGCTATTCTATCTCTGAGCTAGACCTCTAGCCCTTTGTATTTATTTTTTATTTGAAACAAGGTCTCACGAAATTGCTGAGGTTGGCCTTGAACTTGTGATTCTCCTGTTTCAGCCTCCCAAGTAATGGGATTACAGGCATGGACCACCATGCCTGGCTGCTTTAGCCTCTTTTGAAAGTCATACTGGCAATAGTTAGCAAGACCAATTATAAAGGTGCTCATCATTTTTTTCCCTAATATTCTGTCTGCTACTGAACTTTATTCTCAGGAAGCAGTATGGTTCAAAGTAGAAGCTTTGGAGTCAGACACACTCTGAGTAAGTTCTCTGACCTCTGAGCCTCTGCTTCTCTCCGTGTAAGATGAGGGTAGACTGTGTCACAGCTGGTCTCTAAAAACGATCCCCAGCCAACCCTGTGGTGAACCTGGCCTGGCACGTGACTCATTTCCATCAGTACGTGCAGTGGAAGTGACACCATGCTAGTTATGAGCCCAAGAAACCTTAGCATCTTTTGCTTTTGCACTCCGGGAGTCCTGAGCCACAGTGAGTGAAGTCTGGCCACCCTGTCAGAGGCACCGATGGAGTGGTCGCATAGGAAGAGAGCACATGGAGAGACGGGCCCAGCCCGCCCAGCCCACCCAGCCGTCCAGCCAGTCCTTCCGAGCCACCAGACATATGAATGAGGCTCTCAGGGCTCCAGCCTCAGACGCCTGACCACAGCCATACAAAAGACCCTATGCAAGAAAAGCACAGGAAAGATTATGAAAAATAAGCTGGTCGTGGTGGCACATGCTTGTAATCACAGTACTTGGGAGACTGAAACAGGAGGATCCAGGTTCGGGGCCAGCCTCAGCTACTTAGTGAGGCCCTCTGCAACTTAGTGAGACCCTGTTTCAAAATAAAGAATAAAAAACAGGGCCAGACTTGGTGAGAACCACAATGTCACCCCTGCCTTGTTTACCTTTCCTCCCAGACCCCACCACTGGGGTAAGGGAGGGACTCAGGAGGGGGATGTTTTTATATAACGTTAAACTCACAGGACAGAGGCTTGCCTCTTGGTGGTCCAGCCAGTGTTTAAGGGAGAAGAACCAAGAATACGCAAAGAGGGGACATTTGGCTGGAGTATCTCTCTCTCTCTCTCTCTCTTTGGTGGTACTAGGGATTGAACTCCCTCTGGGCTATATCCCAGTCCTATTTTATTTTATTTTTTATTTGGAAACAGGGTCTTATTAAGTTGCGGAGGGCCTCACTAAATAGCTGAGGCTGGCCTTGAACCTGCTATCCTCCTGTCTCAGCCTCCCAAGTACTGGGATTACAAGCGTCCACAGCCCAACTTTGGAGCATCTCTTGTTTGGGATGGTCCCTCCACTTTCCAGCACCAAAACCCAGGGGTGTGCAGGAAGTCAAGGATCCCAAACACTTAGCCCACTTCCTCTCCACAAGAACCACAACCTCTTCTCTCTAGCCCCACCACCTAAGCCATTTTCTGTGTGGAGCACCTGGCTCCAGTGCTGGGCGGACACACATTACATGTCCACGAAAGCAGAGGGCATGTGTGGAGGAGGAAAGAGGGAAGCAAGTGGAGAGAGAGGCACAAATAAGACACTTGCAACAGTTCCTAAACCTCTGCCTGGGACAGAAAATGGGCTGTGCCATTCTCAGGATTAAAACCTCAGCTACGCAGCCAGCACCTCCTATATACCCTGGGCTGAGCACCTCATACCCAGGATCTCATTTAATTCTTACAAGCAAGTTGGAAGTTTGTCCTCCTTTGAGGGTTGTTTTTTTTTTCTTCTTCTTTCAGTACTGGGGATTGAACTCAAGGGCATTCTACCTCCGAGGTACACCCCCAGCCCTGTTTTTTTGTTCTTTACTTTGAAACAGGGTCTCACTAAGTTGCAGAGGGCCTCACTAAGTAGCTGAGGCTGGCCACGAACCTGCGATCCTCCTGTCTCAGCCTCCCAAGTACTGAGATTACAAGTGTGCGTCACCACAGTGTTAGTCAGTAACTCCCAGGGTTACTTGAGGAGCAAGCTGATAGCTGGGAATGCAGATGTGCCTGAACCAAAGCCAGGCCTCTGGCTGCCCCAGCCCTGCTCCAGCTCGACTCCGAGGGGCCAGGCAAAGGGGAAGCGTGCGCGACTGCAGAGGGTCTGGTCCCACAGCAGGGAAACCTGGCACCGAGGGTCAGGAGCCCTTGGGGGAGGACTCTGCCTGTAGCCCCCATGCTCCCCTTTCTCCCCTTTCTCCAGAGCCTCCGAGGACTGACTCAGCTTCAGGAAGTGGTGCGGAGCCACCAGGGAGGGGACCAGGAGGGGATGCTTACACCACGGTCAGGATGCCGGTGGCTGTGAACGTCAGGCCTTTCAGTTGGACGATGGGGTCCACCAGACTCCGAGGGCTTGAACTGGTCCGGAATTTGTTGAAGGTGAAGTGGGTCTTCAGGATGTTCGAGTACTGCATCAGGGAGAACTGCGAAGGCCAAGGGGGGCCCTGGGCTCAGCTGGTTAGGGTTTTGTTATTTATTTATTTATTTATTTATTTATTTATTTATCTATTTATTTATTCATTTATCCATTTATTTACTTATTTTTGCAGCACTGGGGATGGGACCCAGGGGTACTTTACCACTGAGCTACATCCTCAGCACTTTTTTTCTTTTCTTTTCTTTTTGTGGTACCGGGGATTGAACCCAGGGGCATTTTACCTCCGAGCTGCACCCCCAGCCCTATATTTTATTCTTTATTTTGAAACAAGGTCTCACTAAGTTGTGGAGGGCCTAAGGTTGCTGAGGCTGGCCGTGAACTTGTGATCCTTCTGCCTCAGCCTCTCAAGTACTGGGATTACAAGCGTGCGCCACTATACCCGGCTCCCAGCACTTTCTAAATTTTATTTTGAGACAGGGTCTCACTAAGTTGCTGAGGCTGTTCTCCAACCTGGGATCTTCCTGTCTCAGTCTTCCAAGTACAAGGATTACCGGTGTGTATCACCACACTCGGTTTAAGATTGAGATTTCCAAACCTGAATTCTGATAAAAGATGAATCCTCCAAGATACTGATGATTTGGTTGTTGTTGTTTTTAACAAACTTTTTAGTTTTGAATAATTTTGGGTTTACAAACCATTTCCCATGTGTTTTAAGGCCCTACAAAGAATATACCAAAACCCAGAAAAAAAAATTTGGTCTGCTGGGCATGGTGGCGCACGCTTGTAATCCCAGTACTTTGGGAGGCGGAGACCGGAGGATCCGGGTTCGCGGCCAGCCTCAGCTTTCTCTCTCTGTCTCTCTCTCTGTCTCTCTCTCTCTCTACCTAGTGAGGCCCTCCGCAACTTTGTGAGACCCAGTTTCAAAATAAAATATAAAAAAAAATAGGGCCGGGGGTGTAGCGCGGAGGTAGAACACCCCTGGGTTCAATCCCCGGTACCACACAAAAAAAAAATTGGTCTAAAAATGCAAAAAGAAAATTGAAAAATTGAGATCAAATAATGCTTCTTTCATAGTTAAAAAAGCTATCCCAATAGCAATATTTGTTAAACTTAGATTTTTTAAAAATGTATAACACATGAAGTCAATTTGTATATTTCATTACTTCCCAAGAATTTATACATATTTATATGTATGCATTAGTTGCAGGGAAATAATAAGATAAAGAAGTCATGAGTTATACAGAGAACATAATGGAGAAATCATCACTCTCTTGGCTGAGTTACCTTCAGTCAGATTTCATAGAAAGTTATTTTTATTTATTTTTACAGCACCAGGTATTGAACCCAGACCCTCACACATGCTAGGCAAGTGCTGTACCACCCACTGAGCTACATCCCAGTCCTTTCTTATTTTTACTCTGTGACAGGGTCTCACTAAGTTGCCCAGGTTGGCCTCAAACTTGGAGTCTTCCTGCCTCAGCCTCCTGAGTAGCTAGAATTACAGGTGTGTGCCACCATGCATGGCTCAAAATTATTCTTAACATCTTTTTTTTTTCCTTTGTGGTACTGGGGATGGAACCCAGGGACATTCTACCTCTGAGCTACACACCCAGCCCTATTTTATTTTCTGAAATGGGGTCTCACTAAGTTGTGGAGGGCCTCACTAAGTTGTTGAGGCTGGCCGTGATACAGCCTTTCAATGTTTTAGAATAGCATGTAAGCTGGGAGTGGTGGTGCATGCCTGTAATCTCCGTACTTGGGAGGCTGAGACAGGAGGATCACAGGTTCGAGGACAGCTTCAGTGAGTAGAGAGACTCTCAGCAACCTAGCAAGACCCTGTTACAAAACAAAAAATAAAAAAGGGTTGGGGGTTTAAATAAACAAATAAGGGGCTGGGGTATAGTTCAGAGGTAGAATGTCCCTGTGTTCAATCCCCAGTACCATAAATTAAATAGATAGATGATAGATAGGTAGATAGATAGATAGATAGATAGATAGATAGATAGATAGATAAAGGGGCCAGCACTCACTCCCCCACCAGGTCTGCCTCACTCCCCCACCAGGTCTCAGTGCCCAGCATTCACCAGAGTGTTGGTGTCCTCGAACTGGTCCATCACAGCTCTGATGAAGTCCTTCATCTGGTTAAAGTCACTTTTGTCAATACTGCCAGAGCCATCGATCAGGAAAGCAATGTCAATCTCTTGATTTGGACACTCTGCAGGAAGGACCAGAAGAATCAAAGAGCACGTGCAGACCCCAGCCATCTCCTGGGGCCAGAGCCCCTTATTACTTATTATAAAAAGTAAAACAGGGCTGGGGGTGTAGCTCAGAGGTAGAATGCCCCTGGGTTCAATCTCCAGTAAAACACACACACACACACACACACACACCCGAGATGGAGGAGCTTGTTTCTAGCTACAGGGAGCTGCATCACCTGGGGTTCTGTCCTCCAACACCTGGGGCAATGCGTGTCCAAGCTGGCGCTAAGGCCCTGCCCCTGTGTCGCGTCACCGTCCCTCCCATCCTCAGCCCAGTCTCACTTCCCTCCTGCTCTCACCGGTGTTGCTCCCAAGAACATTCCCAAATCACCTTGAAGTCTAGTTCTGGGGAAAGCTGACCATAAGATCACAGCTTTAAAAAAGATCATGTCAGCTGGGTGTGGTGGTGCACACTTGTAATCTCAGTACTTGGGAGGCTGAGACAGGAGGATCTCAGGTTTGAGACCCGCCTCAGCAACTTAGTGAGACCCTGTTTAAAAAAAAAATAAGGCCAGGTGTGGTGGTGCACACTTGTAATCTCAGTACTTGGGAGGCTGAGACCAGAGGATCTGGTTCGCGGCCAGCCTCAGCTACTTAGTGAGACCTTCTGCAACTTAGTGAGACCCTGTTTCAAAATAAAAAATAAAAAATAGGGCGGGGGTAGAGCTCGGAGGTAAAATGCCCCTGGGTTCAACTCCCAGTACAGTGATAAATAAATAAATAAATTAAATAAAATAAAATAAAAAGGGTTGAGTGTGTAGTTCAGAGGTAGAAAGGTAGAATGCCCCTGGCTTCAATACCCAATACCACACACACACACACAAAAAGATACCATCTCTGCCCCGGTGGAGTTCACAATATAACGGGCAAGGCCAGCCATATGCCCGTAGATGAATAACAAATAAGACCTTTCAGATTGTCCCCACACTCGCGCAGGGCTTTGTGGCCTGGGCGCAGGACTTAGTTATCACCTCCACCAGTGCCCACATCCTGTGTTGAGTGTTGGGGGAGCAGGCCACCACAGCATTGAGGTGCGATGCCTGTACCCCAGAGTGCAGTAACTGCTTCCCACCCACGAACTGAAGACAAAAGGCCTTTCCTCTTTATCCATCCCTCCCCCACCCTGCCACTGGCTGGTGCTTTAAGGGTGCTGGGGAGAAGTAGAAGATTGCTTCCCTTCCTGCATCTTCTGTGTGTGTGTGTGTGTGTGTGTGTGTGTGTGTGTGTGTTACTGGGGATTGAACCCAGGGGCATTCTACTTCCAAGCTATAACCCCAGCCCCTGTTATTTTTTGTTTGGAAACAGGGTCTTCCTAGTTTGCTGAGAGTCTTGCTATGTTGCTGAGGCTGTCCTCCAGCCTGCGATTCTCCTGTCTCAGCCTCCCAACTACTGGGATTACAGGTGTGCACCACCATGCCTGACTCCTGCATCTTCAATGACTAGAAAATCCAGCCATCCACACAGCAGGCTGAGAATCCCTCAGGTGCCCCCTTTCACCCATTACCCCACCTTGGGTGACTGACATCTTGCATTTGTGCAACTTTTTCGGCTGCATCATGAGACCATCACCCTCATTTTCAATGAGACCAGATCCATAACAAGCTCTCTCATGACATCTCTTCTGTTTCTTGCTCCTTTTACTGTATCCACTGGGCTTCCATCAGCAGGCGCCTGGGTGGAGCTGAGCATCTTTTGAAAAAGGACTAAATTGGGTATGGTGGCGTATGCTTGTAATCCCAGTACTTGGGAGGCTGAGACAGGAGGATCAGGGTTCGCGGCCAGCCTCAGCTACTTAGTGAGGCCCTCCGCAACTTAGTGAGACCCTGTTTCAAAATAAAGAATAAAAAAATAGGGCTGGTCGGGCGTGGTGGCGCACGTTTGTAATCCCA
>PVJS01005261.1:53137-65132 GCA_004027185.1 Glis glis
AAAAAAAAAAAAAAAAAAAAAAAGAAAAAGAAAAAGGATTAAGCCCATCAGGCAAGGTTGGCTCAAGCTCTTTCCATTGGTGGGAACTCATCTCTGAACTGCAGCAGTCTCGTTTGTTATATGGGGATTTTCCTGCCTACCCCCCAGGGCTGTTGTGAGGATGCAATAAGGAGATGCCCACCAGGTACCAGCACTTCCTGGTGCTCTGGTGGTGCTGGGGTGGGGTGGACCCCAGTCCTTCTACTCTACCCAAACCTGCCTTGTCAGTGCCAGTCGATGTCATCAGGCATCCCACCTCATGAGTTCCACAGACATCTGTGAGAAGACACTGACTTCCCTGTCAATACCTTCTCTGGCTTCACAGACATCTCAGGTTCCCCTCTCCCATTCTCTGTTCCCTGTATAGATTCTGCTCTCATGATTCGGTGTGGGGCATGGGGTGTTTCTGCTACTGCGCTAACTTTGGCTAAAAGTCTGCCGTGCCTGGCTTCATGGCCTCTCTGGCCTAAAGCCTTGCTCTCAGTCAGCATCCTGAGCGGCCCCCAGCATTCCTTCTTAGATTGAAGATGAGGGAGTTTATCTGCATAGTCCTCTTAGTCCAAACACACAGCTCTCAGTTGGGAAATGAGTCAGGGCTATCACACCTTATGCGTCAGGCAGGGATCCCAGCACCTTATATACATTAAATCCTTTAATCTTTTTTTTTTTTTTGTGGTACTGGGGATTGAACCCAGGGGCATTCTACCTCCGAGCCACACCCCCAGTTGTATTTTTTATTCTTTATTTTGAAACAGGGTCTCACTAAGTTACAGAGGGCCTCACTAAGTAGCTGAGGCTGGCTGCGAACCTGCGATCCTCCTGCCTCAGCCTCCCAAGTACTGGGATTACAAGTGTGCCCCACCACGCCCGGCTAAAATCCTTTAATCTTTATAATCACCATGGTTGTTAAGCCCCATTTACCAATGAGGAAACCAATGCCTAAAGAATAAAGTCATTGCCCATGGACATGGAAAACTTCAACTGCAGCACCACCATTATGCAGATGGACTCAGAGAGACGCCGCCGTGGTGTCCCAGAGCCCATTCGCTGTGGAAGACATTGACATTGACAAAATCGTGCATCCAACTTCCCAAGGTTCTATCATTTGCTCGCCTTAGAGGGGAAAGGGTTAGTTTGGGGGTCCTGGCAGCTCAGCAGTGAATACCCAGAATTGCCTCCTTTTTATTTATTTTGGTACTGGGGATGGAATCCAGGGGCATTCTACCTCCAAGCTACACCCCCAGCCTTTTTAATTTTGAAACAGGGTCTCATAAGTTGCTGAGGCTGACCTTGAACCTGTGATCCTCCCATCTCAGCCTCCCAAATACTGGGATTACAGGTGTGTGCCACAGCACCTGGCCGAGAATTGCCTTCCTCATGGACTTAGCATCCTTACTACATGTTTTGCCCATCTAAGGACATTCCTCAGAAATGTAAGAACTGTAGCCGGGCGTGGTGGCACATGCTTGTAATCCCAGTACTTTGGGAGGCGGAGACCGGAGGATCCGGGTTCGCAGCCAGCCTCAGCTCTCTCTCTCTCTCTCTCTCTCTCTCTCTCTCTCTCCCTCTCTCTCTCTCTCTCTCTTCCCCTGTCTCTCTCTCTCTCTCTACCTAGTGAGGCCCTCCGCAACTTTGTGAGACCCAGTTTCAAAATAAAGCATAAAAAATAGGGCTGGGGGTATAACGTGGAGGTAGAACGCCTCTGGGTTCAATCCCGGGTACTACAAATAAATAAATAAATAAAAGAAATGTAAGAACTGTACATACACCTGTCGCCAACTGTCAGACCCTTGCGCCCTCCAGAGCCAACACACAAATCCCCTCTGCCCCCGTCAGAACTTCCAGCCCTCCAGCAGCTGAGGGTCCCTGCCCTCCTTGCCAGGCTCCCCTTGGGTGCACTTCGCTGAGGCTCTGCTCGGCCATACTCGGTCCTCCAGGAGAGGAACACGGGCCCAGGATGCTCTGCCCGGTCCTCAGTGCCGGCGTGTGCTCCCCACAGCATCCCCGTCTCAGTAGACCTACCCGGGAGGGCAGCTGGGACCCTCCAGATGATCCGCATGTGGGGGTCCAGGAGGAGACAGGAGCCCTTCACATACACGTTCTCCCCACAAGCTCTGTGCGCGGTCGGGCCACAAGCCTGGAGGTAGAGATCCCTGAGCTGGGGGGGCCTCCTGCACCCCCTCTTCTCCTCTCCCTTCTGCCCGGCCTCCCCCGGCCCCTGCTGTCCCACTCCTGACCCTCCTGTGACCCAGGGTGACTCACCAGCAGCCAGGAGCCGTTAGTGGAGACTGCCAGGGACAGGCCCAGGGACATGTTCACAGCCTCGGGGGGCACTGGGAGGGCAGACACCCATGATCACACTCAATGGCACACTCTGACTTGGGGGGAGCCTGGGCTGGAGCCTCTGAGGGGGGCGCACTCGGGAGTAGGAGAGTTGAGGGTCCCGATACCTGGGTCAGGTCACTCACTGTGCAGCGAGGCGGGTTGGCAGGTGCCTGTGGCCGACGTACAGGTGTATAACTGTCCCGTTTGGTTGACCGTCACCACCTCCAGGGGGGCTCCCACCACAAGTCTGGAGGCACAACCATGACATGCCGTCGAAGGAGGTGTAGGAACAGAGGCATTTGGGGGCAAGGAAGTATCTCGGGAGGAGGAAGTAAGATTTCAAGAGGGAAGTTCTTGGTCTTTGCTACCCGAGAGGAGTTCAGAAACCAGGTCCTGGGTTTAACCCACGTAGGGTGAATCCCTCAGGACTGTGCTGGGGGTTTTATTTATTTGTTTTTTCAGGGTGCACGTGTAAATATATGAGTACATATCATTCTCCACGTACATATGTGGGTACATAAATTCTTTGGCTTTTATAAACATTTACCCACAAAAAACTATTTTAAAACAAAAATGGCATTTCCCAATCATGAGTAAGGACTTTGCATTCATGAGATGCTCGCATGAGCCACCCCCAAAAATAATAACCTCAAGTAAAATGGAACAATTTCCTGACGCCAGAAGCTTTCAAAACAGAGCTGATTTTGTAATTAATTGAACCAATTTAAATATAATGTAAACAATTTAAATGGAGCTGCAACGTAAAGCAGCTGTATCAGAATGCAAATTTGTATCTATCATCATATAAATGCAAATCATTTATTTGCAAAACTCCCTAAAAGGAATTAAAAAAATTTTTTTGGGGAAACATAGTACCACTACCAACCTTCTCACCCAGACGAGAAAACTGCACAAATGCTGGTGTGTTTTAATTAGAGGAGCAAGACTTTGTTAAATGAATATTTAAGGATTCCTTCTAGAGAGCCACTCCTTTACAGAAAACAGCAATCCCTGTGCGCGCTGATTCATGGGATGTCAAAGACTTTGCTGATGAAAACCCAAACAGATGGCCGAGGGGTAGAGGTTAGGGACCTGCTGGCATAAATGAGAATCAAAACCAGGCGTGGTGGCGCACGCTTGTCATCCCAGTACTTGGGAGGCTGAGACTGGAGGATCTGGGTTCGCAGCCAGCCTCAGCTACTTAGTGAGGCCCTCCGCAACTTAGTGAGACCCTGTTTCAAAATAAAGAATACAATATAGGGCTGGGGGTGTAGCTCAGAGGTAGAATGCCCCCGGGTTCAATCCTCAGTACCAAAAAAAAAAAAAAATAGAATAATCTGGGTGTGGTGTAACATGCCTGTAATCCCAGTACTTGGGAGGTTAGCCAGGAGGATTGCGGGTTCGAGGATAACCTCAGCAAATAGTGAGACTCTCATCAATCTAGCGAGACCCTGTTTCAAAATAAAAATAAAATAGGGCTGGGGGTGTAACTCAGAGGTAGGACGCTCTCCAGTACCACAAAATAAATAAATAAATGAAAAATAAATAGGGAACACACTTTTAGTCTAAACTATCAATCTTCATGTTTTTCTTTACCCAACTCATTCCTTACAGGTAAGTTCTGTCTTTTCAGCATTCAGATTATGACTCAACAGAAGCCAGGAAAAATTTTGTAGAATCAGAATGTTACCAACTAGATATTGTTTCATGTAAATACTGTAATCAATAAATGGTTTTATATTCCTTTTTGTAAAAATGGGGTCCAAATCTGGGTGTGGTGGTGCACGCCTTTAATCTCAGTAGCCTCAGCAACTTATAGTGAGACTCTCAGCAACCTAGCAAGACCCTGTTTCAAAACAAAACAAAAAAGATATAAAAAGGGCTGGGGGTGTAGGTTGGAGGTAAAATGCCTCTGGGTTCAATCCCCAGTACCACAAAATAAATAAATAGATAAGTAAGTAAGTAAGTAAGTAAATAAATAAATAAATAAATAAAATGGGATCTAAAACAAATGGATATTCATAGGAGTGAGAGCAATGGTTACCTTGGGATTTGCTGGGTGTTGGGAAGTCAGGAGGGGCAGGACCAAGGCTAGGCTGGAGTCATGCTGCATCCTGATCTAAGCGGCAGTTGCCTGAGTGTGCACTTATGTAAAAATACCAGTGAGCCAGGCGCGGTGGCGCAGGCATATAATCCCAGTACTTGTGAGGTTGGGAGAGGAGGATCACAGGTTCAAGGGCAGCCTCAGCAATTTAGCGAGACCCTGTTTCAATATAAAAAATAAAATCAGGCTAGGGGTGTAGCTCAGAGGTAGAGTGCCCCTGGGTTCAATCCCCAGCACGAAAGAAAGAAAGAAAGGAAGAAGGAAAGAAAGAAAGAAGGAAGGAAGGGAGGGAGGGAGGGAGGGAGGGAGGAAGGAAGGAAGGAAGGAAGGAAGGAAGGAAGGAAAAGAAAGAAAGAAAGAAAGAAAGAAAGAAAGAGAAGGAAGACCATTGAGTTGGACCCTTCAGATTTGTGCACTTCAGTCTACCTGTTACATTTCAAAACAAACAAAGAAAAAAACAAAATCCTGGCACCTGACACCTGACACTTGCTTCCATCTCCCCAGCTGGCCAGCTGGGGAGGAGGGGGAGGGCAGTGGTTTGAGAACTCAGCGGCCTCTGGCGCGCCTCGTGGGCCCACTGAAAGCCTGTCCTCTGGCTCGCAGCCACCTCTTCTGTAGAATTCCCCCTGGAATTCCCCTCCTGGCTTTGCCGTCTCCCTTCCTGGGCCTCCCACACTTTGGGCACACCTGCATCACACCGGGACTTGAACTCCTTAGGTCTCCATATCTGAGACAAGAGTATGTGAGCTCCTGGAAGCAGGACCAGGTACAGAATTTGTGGATTCCAATGCAAAATAAAAAATGTGGAGCCCTTTGGGATTGGGGAGAACTTTTTTTTGGTACTGGGGATTGAACCCGGGGCATTCCACCTCTGAGCTACACCCCCCAGCCCTATTTTATTCTTTTATTTTGAAACAGGGTCTAGCTAAGTTGTGGAGGGCCTCACTAAGTTGTTGAGGCTGGCCTTGAACCTGCGATCCTCCTGTCTCAGCCTCCCAAATACTGAGATTACAGGCGTGCGCCACCATGCCCGGCTTGGGGAGAACTATTTTTCCATTCTTCTGTTGTGTGTGTGTGCATGTTTTATTTGCTATTTACTGTCACACTCCCTCTAGCTCAGGGTACTCACTGGATTAATACACCTGACCCTGATCCTGCTGGGCTCATGCCAGGGAGGAGGGCAGCAGTGGCCCCTGGGCAGGGGTGGGTGGGCTGGCGGCTGAGAGGGCAGGAGGTGGGCCACTCCTGAGCCGAGGCCTCAAACCCCCAGCACATCTCCATCCTCCCACCAGTCTTCACTCAGAAAACACAAATGCAAAGATAAAATCATTAAGAATATTGAGAGCCCCACGGCAGGACATTAAACTCCAAGTGCAATGAGTGTGGGACTGGGGGACCACACCGGTCACCTGCTGCAAAGCTGACATCCCTGAACAGCAGGTGCAAGGCTTCTCTCTCCCGGCCGGACCTCACCTAGAGTTTTGCAGCTCTTCCTGGGGTCGTGAATACTACACAGTGGTGTCAGGGGCCTCAGAAAAGACATGGAAAGACTTTTCACCCGGGGCCACCTGCCCTCCAGGACACCTCCTCGGGGTGCCACTGGCAGCCACCTGCCTGCAGGACCTGGTGTGAGTGGGGGTGGGGCAGTGAGCGGGGCGTACCGAGATCCACCGAACTGCACCACGGTCTGCCCAAAGCCAGCCGCGTCCTCTCTGAAGACCATGGGATTGTCCACATCCAGGTTGAATCCATGATAGGAAGCCAGAACTGAGGAATACAGGGGTTGGGGACGTGGAAGGGATCAGAAAACTCCCCCTGCAGTTGCCCCCCCCCCTTGATATATCCTGCCCTCCCTCCAGCCTTGGTTGTCACCAGCCCAGGAGGACAAAGCCCTCTCCTTCCACCACGATTACTGATTTGCCAACTGCATGGTTCCCATCCCTCTCCCTGCCTCAAAAATAAGCCCCAAGGGTCACAATCCAGAGAAAACCCCTTCAGAGGCACTTGAAAGGACAGCCAGGATCCGAAATTAGGCCAGGTGCCTCCTGCTATGTTAGATCAGGAATGTACCTTAAAGACAAGGTCACCATAAAATTCACTGTCTAAACTGGGACCTTCGGAGAGTGAAAGGGACATCATTAAAATCACACCCGGAACGGGAATGGTGGTACACACCTGTAATCCCAGTACTTGGGAGGCTGAGGCAGGAGGATTGCCGGTTTGAGGACAGCCTCGGCAACTTAGCGAGGCTCTCAGCAACTTAGCAAGACCCTGTTTCAAAATGAAAAACAAAATAGGGCTGAGGATGTAGCTCAGAGGTAGAACGTTCCTGGGTTCATTCCCTGGGACCACGTGTGCAGAGGAAACGATTTTTCTTGTCCTTCAGTGTCTGGCGTAGTGCCTGGCCCTTAGCAGCTGATTACTCTCTGTTGACAGCACAAGGCACAGGTGCAGCCAGGGTCCCGCCTGCTCTCCTGATCCTCCCTGGTCACACGCCCTTGAGGGCCGCTAAGCTCGCAGCAAGCACGTTTCCAAACTCTGTTGCGGGCCTTGTTAGTCATCAGCTTTGAGGTCACCTCGGTCCGGCTCAGGAGGGACACAAAGTGCCCACTCAAGTGGAGATTTCTGCACGCAGACAAATCCCCAAGGACCATGAGACCCATAAGCAAAGCCCCTGACATCTTCCTTGTTTACCCTTTCCTTCCCTGATTCATCTGTGACTACCTTGATGTTTTTCCCTGACTCACCCCATGACTGTCTATCTCCTATGATTAATTATTCTTAAAATGTTTTGGTTATAACTCTCAATAAAAGTGGGACACTGGTGGAAGGAAGGTGAGAGAGACATGTCTCTTCTCCTCCCGGGCCTCCTCAGATCTTGCCATGTTGACTCCATTGTCATTCATGTGAGAGACTTCAATCAATCAACAGCAACACCACCCCCAACAAATGGCGCCGCTACAAAACTCCTCCCGCTCCCAAGCAGCAGGGCTTCCTCTCCATTCCCCTGGAATTCCCAGCTGCCTCTGGATTGAGGAGTCAACTCCAACCCCAAGAAGAGGGAGGTTCTGAGAGGGCTAAGTGTCTGGCCAGGACGTGATGGAGAGACACCTGAAGGCTGGGGTTCTGGGGAGAGGCCAGGTGTCTAGGGAGCTGCGAGCCTCCTGTGCCCCGTGCCAGGGAGCCTCACACCCCACACCTTCCTCCCTCCAGTGATTCTGTTTCTGAGGCCGAAAGAAGCCCCCTGACCTGACAGACGAAGGACATCACGGGGCTCAGACCCGAACGCCTCATTGGACAAGGCGGGTGACATTGAAAGTGAAGTGGGTGGAGGCGAGCGCCAGGGAATGACGGTCCCCTAGAGCGTGTGCCCTTTCCAAATAGAGCGGCCACTACCAGGCACCAGTACCAAGAGCTGCTGAGCCTGCCCATTTCTAAAGAGAAGCTAGAACACTGAGTTTCTGTGTGAAATCTGAGCTTTAAATGACACACGAATATGGTCCTGATACCGTCTTCAAATTGTGGAATGTAGCCGGGCATGGTGGCGCACGCTTGTAATCCCAGTACTTTGGGAGGCGGAGACCTGAGGATCCGGGTTCGCGGCCAGCCTCAGCGCTCTCTCTCTCTCTCTCTCTCTCTCTCCTTAGTGAGGCCCTCTGCAACTTCGTGAGACCCGGTTTCAAAATAAAGTATAAAAAATAGGACTGGGGACATAGCGCAGAGGTAGAACGCCCCTGCGTTCAATCCCCGGTACCACACACAAAAAAAGGAGGCTCATAGGTTTGAGACCAGCCTCAGCAAACTAACAAGGCCCTGTTTCCAAACAAAAAACAAAAAGGGCTGGGGGTGTAGCTTGGAGGTAGAGCCCCTGAGTTCAATCCCCAGTACCAAAAAAATAAAAAAATAAAAGTGGAATATTCTCTCAGTAGCAGTGGCAAGCCTGCCTGAAATCAGGACTTGGGGGAATCCACACCCGGAGAGGTGGTATCAGTCTTTTCCCTTCCCTGTGGCTTCTATGGCTTTGCCCTCCCAGGAGGAGCTGGGGAAGGCTTCTCCCCACCCAGCACCCACACCAGGGCCCCCTGGATGGGAGGGAGAGAGGCGTTGGAGAACGTGGCCATCCCGAGGGGCAGATGAGCCTTGCCTGAGCATAACTCCTGAACCCGTCCTCCTCACCTCCGTTCAGGTCACATCCCCCCAGATTCAAGCCATCCCTCCTCCCAAAGCCGACCCGACCGCCAGCCCCCAGCCCCACCTGCCAGGGACCCACACCCCACACACAAGCTTCCCCCAGTTCCCAGCGCCCCACTCACCACTCAGGAGGAGCACAGCACCCAAGGCCATCACGGAGCAGGGCATCAGGGGGAAGTGGAGGCCCCGGGGCTAACAGAGCTCTGAGGGTGCTCGGCCTCCTGGGGGGTAGTTAAAATAATGACTCAGGGTTTCAAAGGGGCGGGAGGAGGGGTGCAATGGGGAAGAGGACATTGGTTAATCATAGAACAGATGTGGGGCAGACGCCAAAGACACCCTGGAGATAAAGGTCTCTTACTCTTTTCCCCCACCTACAGGGGTCTCACTTCATTCTCCCAGAATACCCCATCACCCCCAGCTCTGTGAGCAGGTTGGTACTCAGGGACCCATAGCTCTAGGGGCCTCGGGGCTCTCTGGAGCTGTGCACAAGTAGAGGGGAGGGAAGCTGGACAGATAGCATTAGATGCTCTAACACATGGATGGGAGCCGGGAGAGTGGGGTACCACCCCAGAGTGTCAAGGGTGTGGGGTGGAGGAGGGAGCTTGCCCTAGGTTGGGGTGTTAGTTAAAAAGCAGGCCCCAGGTGAGTGTGGTGGAGCACACTTGTAATCTCAGTACCTGTAATCTCAGTACCTCAGTACAGGAGGATCACAGGTTTGAGGCCAGCCTTAGCAATTTAGAGAGGCCCTCAGCAACTTAGTGAGACCCTGTTTCAAAATAAATAAAATAGGGCTGGAGGTGTAACTCAGAAATAGAATACTCCTGGGTTCAATCCCTAGTAAAAAACACACACACACACACACACACATACACATACACACACACACACACACACACACACACACACACACACACACACAGCAGGCCCCCTCCAGAGGAGAATGGATAACCAAAACAATGAGTTCATATGGTGGACTCAGCAGTAAGTAAAACAGACTACAGAAGTACATAACTGCAAAGATGAACTAAATTTTGGGGTGGGTGCTGGGGATTAAATCTAGGGTCACTCTACCTCTCAGCTACACCCCCAGTCCTTTTTATTTTTTATTTTGAAATAGGGTCTCACTAAGTTGCTGAGAGTCTCACTAGAGTACTGAGGCTGGCCTCAAACCTGGGATCCTCCTCTCTCAGCCTCCCAAGTACTGGGATTACAGGCATGTGCCACTATGCCCAGCTAAGATGAACTCAGTTTTATCCTAAGTCAAAGAAGCCAAACACTAGACTGCACAATGTATAATTCCTTTCATAGGAAGTTAAAACAACAACAGGCAAAACTAATCTACGAAGCTAGAAATCAGAAGAGTCATTGCAAGCTGGGCATGGTGGTTCAAATTTGTAATCCCAGTACTTGGGAGGTTGAGATAGGAAGATTGCAGGTTCGAGGCCAGCCTCAGCTACTTAGTGAGGCCCTCTGCAACTTAGTGAGACCCTGTTTCAAAATAAAGAATAAAAAATAGGACCAGGGGTATAGCTCAGAGGTAGAATGCCCCTGGGTTCAATCCCCAGTACTGAAAAAAAAAAAAAAAGAATCATTGCCTCTGGTAGGCCCGGGAGGGTTTTTTGACATTTGTCAAATTTAGCATTTAACACTTACTATTTCCACATTTGTTAAATGGGGGAGGGGTGGCAGGTAGATAAATGAGTGGTTGCAATTTTAGGCTTGTTTGAAATATTCCACAATTAAGTTTAAGTAAGTAAATGTTTCTTAAAACATGAAAGAAGCCAGGCGTGGTGGCGCACGCTTGTAATCCCAGTACTTGGGAGGCTGAGACAGGAGGATCACAGGTTCATGGCCAGCCTCAGCAACATGAGGCCCTCTGTAATTTAGTGAGACCCTGTTTCAAAATTAAAAAATAAAAGTAGGACTGGGGGTGTAGCTTAGAGGTAGAATGCCCCTGGGTTCCATCCCCAATACCACAAAAAAAGAAAGAAAGAAAACTGGGCATGGTGTGGCAAGCCTGTAATCCTAGTATTTGTGAGGTTGAGACAGGAGGATTGCAGATTCGAGGCCAGCCTCAGCAACAAAGCAAAACTTTCAGCAACCTAGCAAGACCCTGTTTCTAAATAAGAAATAAGAAAGGGCTGGGGCTGTAGCTCTGAGGTAGAACACCCCTGGGTTCAACCCCCAGTACCAAAAAAAAAAAAACCCCAAAAAACCATGAAAGAAGAATCTGATGCAGAAAGGGCCAGGAACATATAGCTCAGGAAATAAGACCAAGAACAAATAAGTGGAGCTGGACATGGTGGCACACATCTGTAATCCCAGTACTTGGGAGGCTGACACAGGAGGGTCACAGGTTCAAGGTCAGCCTCAGCAACTTAGTGAGACCTGTTTTATGATAAAACATAAAAATAGGGCTGGGTATGAGAATATAATTGTATCTTTTCTGTCAAAGAAGGTAGTTTCACTTAGGCGGCCATTTTGTAACCTGGTAGAGACTTACATTCCTTCCCCAAATTAACATCTCTTAAGAGATTACAGAGCCGGGCGTGGTGGCTCACGCTTGTAATCCCAGTACTTTGGGAGGCGGAGACCGGAGGATCCGGGTTCGCGGCCAGCCTCAGCTCTCTCTCTCTCTCCCTGTCTCTCTCTCTACTTAGTGAGGCCCTCTGCAACTTCGTGAGACCCGGTTTCAAAATAAAGTATAAAAAATAGGGCCGGGGGTGTAGCGCGGAGGTAGAACGCCCCTGGGTTCAATCCCCGGTACCGCAAAAAAAAAAAGAGAGATTACAGGTGTGGACCCTCCCCCATCTTCCCCTGTAGCTGACCAGGAAGAATGTGAGGCTGGAACTTCGACCAATAGGAGTTCAGTGCAGGAGGAGCCTTGCGTTAGGGATATAAGACCCACTGGGTTCTTTGTGAAGCGTGCTCTCTCTCATGTCTGGGAGCACCCTTTTTTGCAAAAACGTAAAATCGCCTTGCCAAGCAATTTTCGAACACGTGCCGTTTCTTTAGACGCCGTAAAAAGTTATTTCTAACAATTGGCACCAACGCGGGGCACAGCGCCCCTCCAGGGTGGTGAGGACCCCCTCTTCTTTTTTTTTTTTTTTTTGCGGTACCGGGGATTGAACGCAGGGGCGTTCTACCTCCGTGCTACGCCCCCGGCCCTATTTTTTATACTTTATTTTGAAACCGGGTCTCACGAAGTTGCGGAGGGCCTCACTAAGGAGAGAGAGAGAGAGAGAGCGAGAGAGCGAGCGCTGAGGCTGGTCGCGAACCCGGATCCTCTGGTCTCCGCCTCCCAAAGTACTGGGATTACAAGTGTGCGCCACCACG
>PVJS01005262.1:0-64929 GCA_004027185.1 Glis glis
GAGGAGGAGGAGGAGGAGGAGGAGAAGGAGAAGGAGGAGAAGAAGAAGAAGAAGAAGAAGAAGAAGAAGAAGAAGAAGAAAGAGAGAGAGAGAGAGAGAGAGAGAGAGAGAGAGAGAGAGAGAGAAAGTGATTTTCTTTGATGGTATGTCTAGCCATTCATGAAGGTAGGACCTGGCCAGGCAGGTGATTCTTCAGCGTTCCTTTTTACCTCCCGAGTATGAATATAACACACATGTATTGAGCTGAATTGAGTTGGACTATTATATCCATCATTCCAGAAAGTTCATTCCTTTGAGAAAAAAGGATTTGGGTAGCCCTGACCATCCTGAGGGAATAGGCAGAGTCCTTTATTTCCCAGTTTGATTATTTGGGGCTTGACTTTTCATTCCAGAAATCCCTGTGAGCATATAAAAAGTGTTTTCATGTTCATGGAACTTGTCCTTCTGAGTATTTTTGAAGTCTTCTAGTATTATTATGTTGGGGTCTATCTAAGTCTTAATGTCAATTAGTGTTTGTTTTATATAAGTGGGTGTGCCAATGACATTTGGGGCATGAATGCTCAATATCATTATATCTTCTTGTTGGATTTTTTCCTTTATCAATAAGAAGTGACCCTTTTTGTTTCTTCTGATAAATTTTGGCCTGAAATCTGCTTCGTCAAATATGAGCCTAGTTTCTCCCGCATGCTTTCAATCTCTGAGTATTTTTGTCAGGTAGGTAGGCTATAGGACAAACTCGACTAAATAGTTGGTGTTAAAAAATATATTAAAGACAAATTCTGCCTACAGTGAGTCCCTCGCCTGTTTCCGAAGAAAGATTTCATATCATACTGGCTTATATAATCATGCACTAGAACTTTGAAATCCACCTCTATGTCACTTAGGATGTCCTTGTTGGCAAGGCTTGCTCTAGAAGCCTGCTTCCCAGATCTGTTCTTTCATCTGGAACTAAGATTCTTGTTAAGAAACTGTGCCATGCACTCACCATTGGAAAACATCCCTCTTTTGGGGCGGAACTTGGCACTTAAAGACTCATGCAGAGCAACAGGAAGTGGCAATTTAGGACAAGAAAACAATGGTCTATATTGTATTACAATGGAGTTTGACATGATAGAAGCTATTTGAAGGGGCCAAATGTAATTTCCCAAAGCGCCTGTTCTCTAAGAGCAGCACTGACTTTCCTGAAACTCTAGAGGTAGTTTTAATTAAAGCAAGAAATGAAGAATTCAGTTTTTCTCTACTTGAAAATAGAGTAGCTGGTCCACATCTTTAATTTCTTAATTTTAAAAGAAGAATGGGCACAAGCGAGACCACAGTGGAAGAGCATACATGTTTGTGGGTTAGCTTATTATTGGATATATTAATTATCCAATGATTTTGAAAACAAGTTACTTTTCCTTCTTTCTCTTTCCTGTCTTAAAATTCTCAGCTTCCAATACCTCATTACTCAAAACTTCCTTAGTCTATTTCAAGGAAGTTTTAGATGGTACCATCTTCAGTTTTCATTTACTTGTCCAAACATTCTGTTTCATTCTCTAATTCCTTTTCCTCTTCTAACTTTCCAAATGGAGATGTTCTGCAAGGTTTGGTCTTTGCTTTTCTTCAGTTTCTTCTCCACGATGGCAATATCAGCCATACTTGCTGAGCATGGTGGCACACACCTGCCATCCCAGGAGGTTTACAAGACAGGGGGATTGCAGGTTTGAGGACAGCCTCAACAACGTAGCAAACTCTCAGTAACCTAGCCAGACCTGTTTCAAAAGAAAAAAGAAAAAAGGCTGGGGGTGTGGCTCGGAGGTAGAATGCCCCTGGGTTCAATTCCACATACAATATCAGCCACACTGGCCTCCAACTTGGAATGAAATGATTAGTGACAATGTTCTCACCACACTTTATATCTTATTAGAAATTTTGTCCTATGCTGACAACTTCTTGCTGCACATCTTTAAATGCAGCAGGTTTCAAACAAAATTTCAACTTCTCTCCTTTTTTTTTTTTATCCAATCTTCTCCTATTTTCCTGATTCCCTCAGTTCTATATCCAATCACTTGCTAAGCTCTCAAAGCTTACTTCCACTGCCTCTCTCTTAAATTCTCTTCACCCTTCTTGGTGCATTCTTAACTAAAACTGGTACTATTTTACTAGATTTCTAAATAACCTTTCTGCCTTGTATATTCTTCCTTCCAATTTATTTTTCACACGATTGCCAAATTAGATGCCTAAACTATTGTTTCACATAAAAATTTTCAGTGGACCATCCCTAGACCTCACTTGGCATGGGAGTCATCCTTTCTTGCTACAGTAGGAGAGAATAATACTTCCTAAGTGTCTTTAGGAGATTAGCTAACCCACCATGAAATCAGCAAAACAAAACCTGAGTAGGCTGGGTCTGCATGCACCCCTTCTTTCTCCTGTGGAACAGTGGTGCAATTCTGCTTGGAAATACTTTATAATAAACCATCAGCTATAAAATTTCATTTGGAATAGACATCAGTTCAGTACAGCTCCTTGGTGTTTATCAGCTTAAATGGACAAGATTTCTTACTATTTGCCTTGAGCCATAAGCCCATTTTATTGCTATAGTAACTATTTAAATTCCATTTAAAATACAAAAACAAAACATTTTTGCCTCTAGTTAGGATGACTGTCTCTATTTGAAAAGAAAACCAAAACAGAGACGATCATTCTCTTTCCAGGAGAATTAACAATGATAAAAGTAATAAATGATACTCAGATTATAATCAGACATTTTCCCCACCATTTAAGATGAATTATGGTTTTGGTAACTGCCTTCTTGGCATTAGAAACCCCCTAATCCCCAAACTAGAAAATGTTTATAGACACATGGAACCTTCATTGCATTGTTTATTTCAAAAGTAGGTGCTTATGGAGGTCAACTAGAAAAGGCAACAGTCATTATTACTCCGAAAGCTTTTGCACTCTCTGACCCACCACATATACTAGCCACACAAAACTAGACATGCAACATGAAAGGGAATCCCTTTCTGAATCAAATTACACAATTTAATTCACTATGCTTTTTGGTAGATGGGTTGAAGTATTTGCCTCAAGCGGCCACTCTGTGAAAATGTACTTGTCTTAGACAAGGTTGCTGATGTCACCGCGAGGAGTTCACATCCTGGGAGAGGCTTGTAGTGCAAGTCGAGGTGTATCTGATTCAGCCCTGAGGCAGAAAAACTGGACGAAGCAGTTTTTCCCTCTTCCTCTTCACAGACTGTATGATTTGTGCAACAGCTTTGGCTTGGCAAATAGGGAAGTGTCAGAGCTAAATCAGCTTTCCTCTAAGGGCATGTATGCCTGTATTTCTCAACTCAGTGATACCCAAATCCAGGACCATTTTACTTCAAGTGGAATACATGCACAGAGCAAACATTCTCAAGGTCAGGTGGACGTGTTCTTTCTATTCCACTGCAAGAGCCATTTTCCTTGTTCAGAAAGAGGCTCAGAACTCATTCATGCTTCAGAACAGTAAACTCCATGAAAAAAAAATGTTCAGAGAATTATTTTTTTTATAAAGAGATGTTATGCAATCAGTACTTATGGGATAACCAAATACGGCAGGGGGAGGGTGGTAGGTAGCCTTGCTTTACCTTCCTCAGTACATGGCTGGCAATCTTGTGGGATGGCCAGATTTCTAAGGCCCAAGGAAGTAAACAATTGAAGCAATTAACTATATAATTTAAGCAATATTCCCTGATTTTTCTCCAATTACAAACAATATTTCAAGCCACAATAGCCCTGGAGCCTGAACCATTTGGATTATTTCTTCATTTTTCTATTTTCTTTTGGTGGAATAAATAAAAGTTAAATAATGTGCTTTTGTGTGTGTGTGTGTGTGTGTGTGTGTGTGTGTTCTTACTAATCATTATTTTGCAGTTTAGTACAGCTTATTTTCAAGTAAACAAGATTCAGCAACTTGATAAAGGAGACCTGAGTTGTCTACATGTCTGTTTTTGAAAGAGAAATGTGGATTTTCCTGTTTGCTATATTTCATGATATTAGAGACATGCTCCAAATTACAGATGGATGGATTTCACACACGCACAGACTCAGTAAATACCTCTGGGTTTCCCACCACTTCTCGGTAATGAGTGCTGCCCTATTGTTTCCTTTCAGGTTATGCTACTTCACATCTCTTACCTCTTTTCCCCTTTGTTTTATGTAAATTGTGTGTGGATAATGGAATGAAATGGTTTCCATGGAGCTGAACAAATATAGGTCATATTGTAAGGAACTCTTCCTCTCATGAAGTACACAGGTGAATTTGCATATAATTTTAATTATTCCATTTTATAAGTCAGACTGAAACCATGAACAAAGTTGAATTTCTTGGGAGGTAGACTTCCACTTTCCCTCATAAAATATGGCTGTACAGGTAAATTCAAAATACACAAAACTTTGGAATTCAATAGGCAGAAACACCAGACAGGAAATATGGCTTTTGAAAAAAATACTTTTTATTATCTACTAGCTGAGTGACTTTATAGCTTACTTTTCTATCAATTAGCTTTAAATATCTAAATGCATTTATCTTTATAATCTGCCCATACATACAAGAGACTTCCCTTTACTTATTTACATGAGTAATTCATTCAACAAATGATTAATTCATTACTTCTATAAATAAGCTTTCCAGATGGACCTGGAATTGGATCCCGGTTCCATTCCATATTTACTTTCATTTGGGAAAGTTAGTGATGCTCACTAAACACAAATTTCTTCATGGGTGAAATGGGATGATCATACCTTATAAAGTTGTGGTAATGCAGAATGACATATGTGTATATATTCCTTGATTCAGAGTCTGCCACATGATAGGTGCTATAGTGGCTATCTTAATCTGTTTGGGCTACTATAACAAGATACCATAAACTAGGTAGTTTATAAACAACAGAAATTTGTTTTTCACAGTTCTGGAGTGTGGAAAGTCCAGGATCAAGGTGCGGGCAGATTCAGTGTCTGGTGCCAGCCTGCTTCCTGGTTCATAAACAGCCGTCTTCACACTGTTCTCACATGGCTGAAGGGAAAGGGAGTTCTCCGAGGCCTCATCATAAGGACTCTGCCTTCATGAGCTAATCACCTCCCCCCAATTCCCACCTCTTAATATCATCACCTTGGGTATTGGGATTTCAACATGTAAATTTTCCAGGGGCACCAACATCAGACCTTAGCAGTAGCCATGTGAATTCAACCTACAGACTTCAAGTCACGAAGAACATGACTGCCCAAGAGCTTTAGTGTCTGTGATCTGAAATCCACCAATGCGTGAGCAACAAGGCTGTGTGCAGCCTTCTCCCAGCCTAAGAGGTGTGTGTGTGTGTGTGTGTGTGTGTGTGTACATGGGATAATAAGTCATGTTCATTCTCAGAACAGAGGGTCCTCCTCAGTGTCGTCACTCTGGCTCAAAGACACCTTGACAGCAGTATTGAAACTTCCTTATACTTTGTGGTTGTCAGGTGCACTTTCACCCAACATTCCTTTTCTTTCACCCGGAGACCACAGACTTGCAAGGTGGATTGAAGATTCTATCAGCCTTTGCAGCTCCTGGGTCAAGTTCTGTCACAGTCCATTGTCCTAATAAAATCCTCGCATCTTGGTGTCTGCTTCTTAGAGAATCCACACTAACAGAGATGCTCATTAACGATAGTTGTGTTATAGATTCTATTTATTATTGATTATGTGCAAAGCACTTTCTTGGGATCAGTGCATGATGCAAGGCTGAATTAAACATATTTCACTTTTTCAAAGAAGTGAGAGCATATGGTCATAATTTTAGTGGTATCATAAGGCTAAAAAATAGAATACTGAAAACTTTTACCCTTTGGAAGGAGAGGTCATAAAAATTAATAATGGACAAGATAAAATTAAAGGACACCTTTTGAAACAATGTTATTTAGAAATGTGATACCAGTACATGTCTAGTCTCTAATGTCACTTTCCTCTAGCCCAATTCTTCAAGCAAATGTGTGAGAAGAAAACATGTGATGATGATTTACAACACGGGCTAATTAATTCTAAAATACGATACATATTTTGGTCATCATAGTTTGATCTGAACTAAAAGCAGGTTGGTAGTAGAAAGAGAAAGAAGCTTTGATAAAACAGACTTCTTCAGTTTGTTGTGACCTCGGCTTCTCTACAAGACACTTTTTCTTATTTGTAAGTTTGAGTCAGATGAGCAACAAAGTCTAGCACCCTGAACTTGTGAGCCTGGTAGTTCTACATCATTCCAGATGGATCAGTAGGAATATCGAGATGACAAAATAAGACTTCCATAACTGAACTGACCATTTACACTGCTAAACTTTAGAGAGGAACTTCTAGAAGGAAAGTTATTTTTCTCTTCCCTTCAACAAGTAAAGACATGTATACATATGTGGGCATACATATGGGTATGAATGTATGTTTTTATGGATAAATGGTTTTGGAAGTAGGGGGACTCTTTTTTAGTTTGCTAGAAAAGAGTCCTTGGCTACTGCTCTTAAACATTGGTTATATTTTGCTTTTTAACAATCATTTTGCTTTATTTTTAAAACCCTTAAAGAGAACTATAGATATAACTATTTAATTTCCACACTTCCATGGTAATGTAAGAGGGAAACATTTGTTATTATCAAAATTTTATGGATTAGTGTATTTTTTTCTTTTGGTACTGGGGATTGAACCCAGGGGCATTCTACCTCTGAGCTACACCTCCAGCACTATTTTATTTTTTATTTTGAAACAGGGTCTCATTAAGTTGCTGAGGGCCTCTCTAAGTTGCTGAGGCTGGCCTCAAGCCTGTGATCCTCCTGTCTTAGCCTCCCAAGTATTGGGATTACAGACCTGCACCACCATGAGTATCTTAAGAACCGAATTTGAGTGGCTTTTTTGGCTACAGGAATAGATCCATCATATGCTAATTTCCAATCTCCACTTGACTTTACAATATTCCTTGTAATTGAGGAAAATTGCATTACGTTCAAGTATCTCAGGTTTTTTTGCCTTTCATCTTAATTCTGCTAGCTACCAGGGAGGGACATTAATAGCTTGACTTATAATATAAATATTAAAGGGGTGGATTGGCAAGAATTATCATCCAAGATGTGAATTTATTCAATTACTTCAGTCGGAGAAATTATTCTTTCTTCCTTATATCACCAAAGTTCAGAAATAAACTATTTCACAAATTTATGGTTGAGGCAGAAAGTTTTCAATTTGTATAACTTTCCTGACTTTTTCTACAACTCCAGGTAAATATTTTGCACAAAACCTGCATTTGTTCTTGGTGCTTTGGTGCTGATGAGAGTCCTCAGGATTGAGGAGTCAGGGACCCAGTCCTCATCAGTGTTTGCCTCCAGACTGGATTCCACCCAACCCAAGGCCCTGGACTGCCAACCTTCCTTTCTCTACCTCACCAACATTGCAGATCCTCCTGTGCTACCTTACAGGTACAAGTCCACACTCTTTCACTCTACATGTAAAGGTTCATACCTTCCAAGTCCTCATATCTCTGCAGGCCATGCTGTCATCTAAAATATCTGAGTTGGCCATAGCACTACAGAAGTGATGCTCAGCTCCTGGGGATATTCTCAAAAAATCATTTGTGTAACCCAGAATTCCTAAATATGTCAATAAATTTTTATTTCACAATGAACAAATAGGATCAGAAGCACCAATAATGCTGTCAGCTTAATTCTGGTGTAAAATCATGTCCCTCATTCCTCAAGCCTATTGTGCCATTCCAGAACCTTTGTACATTCTTTTCTAAAACTCTTAGATCCACCCTAAAATTCGTAGCACCCCTCTGCTTTTATGCCCTATCAACCCCGAAACATTTCTCCCATCAATAGACAAGCAGAAAAGTGATACACATATCCTTTCTCACTTTTGTGTTTTCTTCTGTAAATATTCTTTAAACTTGGTTCAGCTGCTCTTGCTTGAATTCATGCAAGATAAGGTCTGTTTTAGCAAAAGATTGCATGAGTCATTTTAAGTTGTTAAACAGTTCCTGCAGTTCTACACAGAACCATAACTTCAGGGGCTCTGCTACCTGATGGGTGAGGACATCTTAATTGGAGAAATAAAGATGTCTGGCCATTTATCCACAGTCACAGACTTGATACTTTTCTCTGGACACCCACAGGTCAGGTTTTGGGATATTGCAGAGTGAAAAACCCCTATGGCCAGTCACATTGGGAGTGTTGCATATTTTAACTCTTTGTATCTTTGTTCCTTCAGGTGGCCCTTCCCTCAAATCTTGATCAGAAAACGTTGTCCATAGCTGTTTTCCACAATTTGGGGACAGAAGTTTCCTTGGGCTCTTTTTGTAATATAGTCCAAGATCTTAGAGAACTTGCCAACCAGAAATTCTAACTTAAATATCACTAGTTTTGGAACCTACTGTTGACTCCAGTTTGCCACGAATTAAATGTTGTAATTTAGCAGCAGCATCTTTATAAGATTGTGTGATAGAAACTAATTATGTGAGTAACATTAGTGCTTCTATCAAATATATTGGTGTGAACCAAGTAAAAAGCAGAATGTTCTTGGTATATGGGCAGTTACCTGGCAATAAGAAAAAACAGTGTCTTTTTGTAAAGACACTGTGATTTTGTGGGACCATTCATTCTGGTCCTAGAATGATCAAAATCATTCTGGTCAACCTGGCTATAGAATAGAATTGCTAGGAGTGATTTTTTAAAATGTGCTTTTATTGGTGCATTATAGTCTCACATCATAATGTAAATCATGTTGACAGTGACATACATGCACACAGCACTTGGTGCCCTCCAACTCCCCATTTCCCCCCTTCCCAATACAGAGTACCGAGGTTGACGTGATGTCCTCGTCTCACGCCAGCCTAATTAAATCAGAATCTCCGAGGTGCAGGAGGATATGGGCCCAAGCACCATTATTAAAACTCCCCAGAAATTCTAATGTACAGCCAGAACTGAGAAGAGCTGTTTAGTAAAATATCAATTTATTTCTAATGATTTTCTTTATGAGTGTAAGATGATGCCAAATTGTTGGATTTCCCTGTGAGTGAACCATCTCCTGAGCACTTGATCCTGTGACATTGATTGTACAAAGCACACCTCAAAGTCTGAGATGACTGCTGTGTGCACTGCTGAAGAGCTGACCTGACCTTGGCTCAGCCAATTCATCTGCAAACGGAAGGCTGTAATGACCTCATGGGAATTGTACTCTCGGCTTCAGGTTCTGAGCATGGAGTGACATCAGTTTGGACTCAACTATATTTCAGAATAGAAACAGAGAGACAGAGAAAAAGAATCATGAGTCAGCTCCTATCCTCCCTCATACCTGCAGCCAGGTACAAACTTAAGGTTGAGCGCCCCTTCTGGCAGTTACGTCTGACCCATATCTCTTGGCCACTTGAGCAGACAGGTATGGTTTATTAACATCATAAAGTACTAACCATTGGTAATTTTATATACATATATAACATTATTTCAATTTACTAATTCCAATCTCAAAGACATGTACAGGGAGAGGGATGGAGAGGGTGGGTATCAGAGGGAAGTGCTCCAAGAGTTGTGTACATGGATGTTCCTATCACTCTATACCTCAATATGATGCATAATTATGATGCACCAAAAGAAAGTATATATAAAAAAGCAATAACAAAAATATCATGAGTTTATTTGTACCCTCCAATACAAAATGAAACAAAATAAAAAGTTCTGCAATCCATTGTGCATGAATAGTATACATCTTGGTGAGTAAGCAAGTACATAGATAACGTCAGAATTACTCTCCATGAAATCACTGCCTTTCATCTTCCCATGCTGGGGCTCCCTTCCCAGGGACCCAAACTTGGTTCTGAGTGTTTGGTACCTGTTTATTTTAGTTTGTTCACCTGGACGTATTAATATCAGACCTCATCCCCCATGTAAAAACAATCATGTCATGTGGCCTAATGGGCGTGCTGAGGTTTTTTTTTTGTGGTACTGGGGATTGAACCTGGGGGTCCATTCTACCTCTGAGTTATACTTCCAGTCCTATTTAATATTTATTTTTATTTGGAAACAGGGTCTCACAAATTCCAGAGGGCCTCACTAAGTTTTTGAGGCTGACTGTGAACCTGCAATCCTCCTGTCTCAGCCTCCCAAGTACTGGGATTACAGGTGTGCTGAGGTTTTGATCTCCTCAGCCACAGGGGAGGCTGGATAGGACCTGGAGTGGCAGAAAGCAAGGGCAGCTTCCTCTGAGTGCCCCAGTGTGTCCTATAAATATGAACACGTTCTGTGTGTCCAACAGCATGGGAAGGTTTGGGAGGCATATATTTTCATGTCCATTTTTGTCTGATATTTGTGTGTGCATATTTATATTTATATACATTGATTGTATATATGCTTACTTAATTTCACTTACTGAGAAACAAAACTCTATACTTTATCATTTACCCTTGACATGCGTTGACTATGTGCTGTACCATAAAGACACCTAGTATTTCCATGTAGGAATTTCTTTCTGGCATTTCTAAGGGAAATTTTCTTTTCTCAATTCTCAACCCTGAGAAAAATCCAAGATTCAAGAAAATGGGAAAAGGCATTATAGTTCTGTGGGAATTAAAGTTTGCCAATCAAGATGTTCCTGGTTTGAAGGAATCCACTGATATTAAGTCAAAAACTGGAGCAGGAAACACTGACAAGGGAATCAAAGGTTGAAGTCAATGCTTCTGGAAACAAGAACAGGAGCACGGAAGGGAGAAGTGGGAACCATCTAATCAGTCAGTCTTGCCTATAGTTGTTGCTGACACTGAGCCATTCTTGAAAATAATAAAAAATTAAGTTTATGTAATAATATATTTTATACAAGTCTATGAATGGTATTCTAAGAGATAACAAGTTGTAGAAGAAAAATTATTTCACATTGGAAATTTTGAAATATGATTCAGTATAGTGTTACTCATTTTGCTAGGAGGTCTCAAGGTTACCTTATTTGAATCCTAAACAGTAATTTCACTGGGAGTTTTCTAGTGTCTAATATTTGCCATAAACTACCATTCTTTGTATTTTAACAGAAAAAAAACCCAAAGAGAAGCTAAATTCAACATAGACAAGAAGTCAAAAACAACATGCCAAAATCTAAATTAGCAAATCAGTATCAATTTCAACAGCAAACCCCAAATAGAGCAAACATGAAATATTTTCATCATTATAAAAGGGATTTGTTCACATAAGTATCTTGCACCCTTTCATCTAGCTGGAATTACTTTTGGGTGGACTCTTAGCAAGTCAATGCCAAAGGAAAGAAGCTTCTTACATCTGGAGTATTTGTCATGCAAGAAAGGTCAAGACTATTGGATAGGGCAACTAATGTTGGTGGATTTAAAATTTCATTTAAAGAGTAACAGCTTTCAAATATTATATCTTTTTTGGTTTTGATTTTCAATTTTTAAAATAATCTTTAACTGGTATTTTTGTGCTGATTTATCTTAATGTTTCCAATTATCAAATGTTTAGATCATGTAGAGATCATTTTTATGTTATTGAATTGTACAATATATATTGTTTCATGACATAATAAATTATGTATTTATTACATTTTTTATAATAGAGAACCTCTGAATGTTTAATAGAATACACCATCAGAAAAATGACTTGCAATTTATTATAATGGTCACTCATCTTTATTTCAACCATAAAATGTTATGAAAAATACAGAATACTATATTTTTGGGGAATTCCAGAGACATTCTTGTGTCTTATCCTGAAGATAGTAGCAGGAATCTGCAACACTAAGATATAAATCAATGATATTCTGGGGGCCAGTACCAGGGAAAGAGATCAACAGGAAGCCTGGGAGGCAGGAGAAAGTTGGAGGGTTAAGTCAAGTTCAATTACAGGGTGTCAGGCCAGAAGACACCAGGAGCAGAATGGCATGGATGCCAGAATTGGAATCCTGAAGACACATCAAAGTCAGGAAACATCCGAAGCAAATGAGGGGGCAGAAGAAGGGGTGTTAAAAAGGAAACTAATTCCAGGGGTCAACATCTTCTGGAGTCAAGATTGCTTTAAAATGGTTGGGCCTGGATTTCTGTGGGCCGTGAGGCAAGAGATCTTAAAGGGGCAGCTTTTCGTTGAGGCTGCCTTCTGCAGAGTTTCAGGATTTAAGGTCACACATTTGAAAAATGCATCGTTTGCTCATGAGTCAGTGGGAAATGGTAATAGGAAAGAAATCTAGATCTGTGATGAGAACTTTTCTTATGCTTCTAAGTGTCACGTATGTGTAACATCTCGTCTGCTTGCCTAATTTATAAGCAGGAGCCAGAAGATAGAAGCGAGGGTTCAGGGATGAGGGGCCAAGTGAAATCTGTGGAAAAGGAGTTATTCATTTATTTTGGCAAAAAAGAGAGAGTCGAAAAATTTCCCCCTCTTTCCATAGGAGAGGGAAAGGAGTTATTATTTATTCAAGCAAAGTAAGGGGCCATCCTTATAATTACTTGTAGGAATTATGGTGCCAGCAAGAAACAAAGGTTGGAGTGTCGTTCTTAGATTTCTGCTAATCTAATCTCTGTGATTACTTGTAGGAAAAACAGAAGTGGAGAAAATGTGAAGCAGAGAGAAGACAGAAGAAAGCATTCACTGCTTAGTGTGATGCCGATGTGGCTTGTTCCTCTGGGTCGTTGAAGCCTGGGCAAGACTTGATCCAGTCGGCTGAAGACCTGCCCAAGAGGACTGAATGAGCAGATCCCACTGCAAGAAGTGGGGGGGGGGGCAAGCCTTCCAGGGGGTTGAGAGACTGAGCTGGGCGAGTTTCCCACGTGAGGTATCAGTTGGAGTGGGGATGAGCTGTGCATCTCTGTTCCCTCAAAGCACTCACCTGTGTTCACAGGTAGCATTAGTACTTGTGCTCCTGCCACTCTGGGGCTTCATAGAATCAGCAGAACTGTTTCCAATTGTGCATATGTGTTCCTTTCTTTTAAAAAGTATTTATCCTGGGTAGTCATAATCCATAGGTATTTTCATACTGTTCTAATCATACTGATGTTTTGTCTATTGCCTCTGGGCTCTTGCATATGCTGTTCCATTTTTCCTGGCATGCTTTTCCTCCTGCTTAGTGGCTTGCTAACTCTTATTAATTCTTTTAGAGCATCAATTTAAATGCTACTTGTTCAGGGAGGCCTTCCTTGAATCACCCATAACTTCATTCTTGTAAAGTATGGCTTTCTCATTACCCTGAAATTCCCCCTCTAACAAATATGTCAGGGATAATGTCTGTCTCATTCAAAGTTGACCTCTAGGACCTACTACCAAGCTTAGTGAAATATGGACAATTAATGTATATTCCTTGTCTGAACCAATGAAGACAAGTAACTGTAGCCACAAAAGGCAGATTGAGAACCCTGGACTCACTCTGCAAAGCAGTCAGTTGTGTCCTACAGACCATTCGCACCTTGGAAGCCTGTACTATGGCCTACAGGAATGTCTATTAAGTTTTGTTTCTAGCCATTTACCCACAGGCAGTCACAATTTATGTATGAGCATTGACAATATTGATTTTGACTATTTCGTTTGGCATGGGTCTTTGGAAAGCAATTGTGTTTGTACACAGGAAGGCCTTATGCAGAGATGGAGCAAATTCTGGTCAACATGAGGTGGTTTGAAGAATATGAAAGCACTGCTTACCTCTAAGATCTCCACCACACTGCTCCATACTGTATTCCCACAATTAAGGATAATCTGGGGAGAGATGCAGTTTGTTAACCTAATGTACCTTTCAAGGCAGGTCTCCTGTTGTGTTTTTGTTCACATGTCCTCTTTTACTCATAGTCTTTACTTGATCATCTAATTAGGTATGTCTTGCCTGGTGAAAAGAGAAAAGGGCACTAAGGAAATGGCACACTAGCTAGTCCTTACCTTCTTTACTCAGAGAGGAAGATCATGGTGTATTTCCTCTCCAAGGTCCCTATCAGCAATTGGCAATTCACGATTTCATTTAAAATGGGGGGATTTTATTGTAATGAAACATCACTAGATGAGAAATCAAAGGATCAAATCTTTTGTTATTAGCAACCTTGGATGTCAGTTAACTTTTCCAAGTTTCATCTCATCATCTGAAAATTAGGGTTATAATTTATGATGTTTCAGGCCTTTTGAAATCTTAATTTTTAATAGATATTGATGATTATTCTCAATAACAGAATATGAAAGAAAAAACTTGGAAAATTCTCCTTTATAATCATATAATAATTCTACCTATTTGTTATAAGGATAGGAAATGGGTAAAATGTTAAAAAGGGAGAGATACACTTATCTAGACCCCTCCCAAAGTCTACTAACCAAGAAATCTCCTGCACACAAATTTTTATTTCAGCATTCATACATTTCTCTCTAGGAACTCGAAGGAAGAGACACACTTAAGAAAGATGGTCCAAGTAGCAAAGCCTCTGGCAGGTTAAGGGAAGAGGTGGGAGAACTAGATTACCTGCATGAAATACATTAAAAGAAGAAATTCTAGATGACCTTGGCTTTGGCAAGAAATCTTTCCAGGCATTAAAGGTCATACACATTTCTCCAATACAGCTCTGGATGGATTGATGTGTTACTGTAATTTCTATTACTTCCTGAGTAAACCCCACACACTCCAGGTTCTTTACTCCCATATTATGAGTTGAAAGGTATAAAAAAGATTAAGAAAAAATAAGACTCCCATTTACTCTTTGTAAACATTTCAAATCAAGTTGCCTTTCCATATACATAATGAGGCAGAGGTGAGAGCTTACTCTGTGTGAGAAGTTTGTGCATACAGCAGAAATCCGTGGCTGGCCTCTCAAGATGGCTGGTTTAAGGCCAGAGGTCCCCTTTCTCCTGAAATTCAAAGGTACGAATGCAGGAGAAAGCATGCAGGGAAGACTGGTCCACAAAAGGTCGGAGTTGGCTCCTCATCTGAGGCAGATACCATCGCAGGGCAACGGGGGTCTCAGGATCAGTGGGTTGAATTTCCTGCCTCTCTTTAGGGGCCTTCAGACTTAGCAGAATTAATCCTTTGATTGACTGTCTCCTAATCTTGAAGATAAACTCAGAACATTCACCAGTTCTCAGCACTGTCTACTAGGCCATGTCTGAGCACCAACTTGTGGATTTTGTCTCTGTGGCCTTTCCAGTCTTCCCTTTATACTGGCCCACTTAGTAGCCCAAGTTTTCCTTCTTCCCGCTCTGTGGAAACTTTTGTCAAAGTGTTCAGGATTGTGAGAGGTTTAAAGAGATCAAATCATTCAACCTTTGCATTCTCAGAGGAGAAAACTCCGATCTAAAGAGGTTAGATGACTTCCCTAAGGATACATTTTTAAATCCTCTTGGTGATTTCAGTACAAGGCCTGAGTGAGTTACTGACATGGGGGGGATCACACCTAATTGTTTTCACATGTAGATCACAAACACTGCAATTATGTACTGCCTATCATTTTCAGATAGTCTAGTGTCATAGCAGGTGGGTTTCAAGAGAATTTATGTTTAAATATATGTCATTTCCTATCATTCGTTTTTAAAACTTCTCGGTAAAAAGCTTTTGCAATGTAAGATTTGCCAACATTTTGAAAGTTTTAACTGAAAATAAAAATCAGCTTCTACTTAGGATAGCATCTAAAAAGAAGGGCTAGGAACAAAATCAGTTTACAAGCCAACGTTAATGAGAATTCCATGATCCCAATGCCATAGAACATGAAGACAAGTGTAAGGCAATGCCTGTGAAAATCAAGGTTACTTGATTCTCAGGATAAGCTTGTGGGCACATCTTCTCGGGGCCAGCATGCAAGGATGAACACACTGGGATGCAGAGGCGTCTGGGCTAGGAATCATGAAATGTTACACATCTTGCTGAACGCAGCTATTACCATGACGTCAATGTTCTTTGTAATCCTGCTCGATGCCAAATGGTTCCCAGGAGGCTTCCACTTGCCAAATGAACTCCAACTTTTCTGTCTAACCATTCACATAGGGAATTATGTGAACAGGTAACCTCAGGGAGATCTCATATCATCAAGGTATGTGCACCATTGTTTTGGGCTTCCTCTCCCTTGGTCCTTCTTCCTAACGTAAAAATTTCACTATATGCTAAGTTGCTCTTCTCAAACTTCCTTTATCAAATTTATCAAAGAGAGTTATGTAGGATTTCTAGTGTAGGAAAAATGGACCCATGGATATATTTTCCAATAAAATATTGTGGTGCTAAAGTAAAGAAAATATTATCATAACTTTTGTGAACTTGTTACACAATCTGTTAGATGTCAAAAATAGTTTTTTAAACATTAAAATATTTTCTATAGATAGTTGAAAATGTTCCTAAAATGATGAGAAATAGCAAAGAACATATTAAATTATCAGTTGAGTGTGTGAGTCTTTATAATTTAATGATTATTTTGTCCTCATTTTTAATATTTTTTAAGAAGAAAAGAACGCATAAGCTGTGGAGTGCCACCGTAACCCTTGTTTGAGAACCAGACCATTCAGGTGGTCACATGTGCTCTGTTTCCTCTTGGTGCACTTCTCTGGTCCCCAAGGGAAGATGTAACTCCATGGACATCTTTTCTTTTATGTGTCCACATCTGTTATTTGCATCCTTTGATGCATCCTCATTTTCAGAACCCATCTCTAAGAAAGTAATACTTCTTTTTTTTGGTGGAATGAATAATGTGTGAAAGATAAATTCATACAATGAGAAAAAGAATTAAATCTGTCAAATAAAGGCCATGGACTTTAAGTCCATTATCTGTGAGGAAGAAAGCTCCCTTCTCTTCATTCCCGCTACTAATGGGATGTGCTGGTGTGACTGACGATATTATTCTCCTCAAGTTATCTTCTTCTTCTCCAGTGTCATGCCCTGTGGATGGCTCCCACGCCAGGACTAATGCTGCACATAAGAACTTGAGGTGCTCTAGTGGAAGCCAGAAAAGACAATGTTCTACTTGCCTCCATTATCAAAAACAGCAGAAGATTCTCTACTGAGGTGAATTTAGATGCCAGTTCATGGAAAGAAGGTTTTCAAACTTGAGACAGCCAAGGACTAAATTCTACCACTTCAGATTAGAAAAACTAAATATCTTCCCATTTCTTGTTAACTTCAATGTGCTGGCTCTCCACAGAAAGGCTGGCAATGAAGCTCTCCGAAATCTTGGTTCATCTGGCAGGTGAAGATGCTCATGTGGATTAGATCAGTAAGTCAAACTGTTCTTTTTTCCAATGAAGAAACAGTACTACATTTAAATCAGGTCTTATGCTGTGAGCCACATCTGGAACTCTCAGTTTGAAGGGAGTGGAGGCAGGTGGGGGACTGAGATTCGAATTGTTGCTACTTCTTTTTTTTTTTTTTGCAGTACTGGGGATTGAACCCAGGGGCATTCTACCTCTGGGCTACACCCTTAGCCCTATTTTTTATTCTTTATTTTGAAACAGGGTCTCACTAAGTTGTGAAGGGCCTAAGAAGCTGAGGCTGGGCGTGAACCCGGATCCTCTGGTCTCAGCCTCCCAAGTACTGGTATTACAAGCGTGCACCACCACACCCATCTGTTGCTACTTCTTTTTTGCCGACTGTGTCACACCGATCACCTGCCTTTTGTGTGTTGTTTATGTGAGTGTTTCTCCGAAACTAGCCTCTGTAACATTGCTTTTTTGGTGTGGTGCCTGAAGCCCTTACTCAGAAATCTAAATCATCAGAATTTGTCCCTGTGTACTCTGCACACTGTAGCAATTTATTTTTGTTTTTAAATATACTTTCATTGGTGTATTGTAATTATACATCATCGTGAGGTTCAGAGTGATGAAAATGTACACGCACAGCACTTGGTGTGCTTCCCTCCGGATCCCACCTTGCTCCTCTCGCCTCTGCATGTATATTCTTGAGATTGCTATTGATAACTCCATCTATGTACATAGCATTATTTCACTATTTCCATCATCAAGTTTCCTTTTTCTCCTCTCCACCTTCCTCCTCAAATTTCCTTCCACTATTCTACTGGTATCTCTCCTTATTTATCTGAAGTCCCTTTCATTTCCCAATTTCTCCCTAATTTCTCTGAGACTGGCTAATCTCACTTAGTGCAATGTTTTCTAGTTTCATCTATATTCCTGCAAATAACAAACTTTTGTTCTTTATGGCTGAGTAAAATTCCATTTTGTGTATATACCACAGTTTCATAATCCATTCATCTGTTGATGGACACTGAGGCTGGTTCCATACTTTGACTATTGTGAATTGAGCTGCTATAAAGATAGATATGCATGTATCCCTATAGTATTCTGATTTTAATTCCTTTGGAAAGATAACCCAAGAGTGGTATAGCTGGGTTATATGGTGGTTGCATTGCCAGTCTTCTGAGGAACAAACCTCCATAATGATCTTCATAGTGGTTGTACTAATTTGCAATCCCACTAACAGTGTATAAGACACTGGGGCAATTTAACCCACTAATACTATTTGAACCCACTATTGCAAAGTATTAAGTTAAGACATAGTTGAGCTTCAAAGGGGACTGTGATATCTCAGCCCTGATGGGACCGAATAATCTAAGATGGGTTGAAGGCAGGCACATTTACAAGTATTTCTTTTGTAGGGGAGATCCTGCTGAATAATCCAACACAGGTGAGGTGTAGCATTGAGAACATGGACTCTGGCTTCAGTTTGTTGTGCAAATTCAGTTTTACTGCCTCACATATATGTGATCTTGGACAAATTATTCAGCCTCTACTAGCCTCCATTTCCTCATCTGAGAAATTGTAGTTATAATAGGATCTACTTTGTAGAGTCATTGGGAGGATTAAATAAGATAACATATTTATACAAGATTATTCTTGGTGTTTAAAAACAGAGTGGGTGCTACACAGCAAGCCCTTCCAGCTCAGTAAATGATAGCTTCTATTATAAACAGAGTATAAGAATGAGGGAGAGGAAACACACGTACCATTGAAAGAGTTAAAAAAAACCATTTCCACGGAAGATTATAATTTAAGGCTACCTACAGGTAGCTGTAACTTACACATACTGGTAAGTTATGCAGGTTTTACACGTCTGTTCAGTCTGTTATTCAGTGACAAAATATGTACTTACAACGGCAATTAAAGCAAGTTAAAGTACGACTGTAATACACCACCGAACACCTCTGTACAGAAACACAGTTGCTATAGATAATTTTAGATGGTTATGATTTTTATGAATATTTTAAGACATAAAAAAGAAACACTGGCAAAGTATAGTGCTATTATTTTTAAACCAAGATCTTGGAAATCTAAAATTGAATCATGGGAGGGCTCTAAAAAGCTCTTTTCATAAAGGAAGCTTTCACTGCATGAAAGATTTACCTTGAGTGTGCTGATTACCAAATTTGGGAGGGGATTTTGTAACATTTTTTAAAAATACGTATTAAGCATTGCTTTTAATGCTGTTTAAATAAAACTTGCAGCTGTTGACTTTTTGTGCATACAGATTGTAGCCAGGCTGAAAAGCACAGAAGTGCAGATGATTTTGAGGTGATGTTAATAAATATCTGCTTTCTTAAAGTTCGCCCAGGGAGACATTTAAAAGGGAAGTCAGACACTTCCATGGACTCTATCACAACAAGAATTACTAGTGATAGAAGACATGAAGAGGAGTAGGTTTGTTTTAGGTTGTGGTGGAAGCAGAGGAACTCACCTTCCCCAGAAATTAATGGAGGCTTTCAATCTTGCTGGCACTGCCACTTTATCATTCATATGACTAAACAGACAATCAATTTAGTGGCAATGTATGGGAATGAAGGGAAAGAACAAATAAGCTATGAATGATGAGAACAGAAAAATCAAAACCCCCTCCTTATTCTTTTTTAATGGTTAATACCAACAGGGACCAGACCAGTAAAAAGAGGTTAATGAATTGCAAAGATCCTTTAGAAAGTGATTGACTGGTATTAAAGCACAGTCAAATCAGTCATAAATATTTACTTTTATTAGTAACAGTGGGCTGCCCGTTATTTCCAATTGATTTTTAAGGCTGGCAAAAATCTACCACAGTGACTATTGTCAAATGGTTCCAATTTTGTCAATATTTCCTTGCTCTAAACAATTCTGGAACACACACAGCCCCCTAAACCCTTATTTCATTTTTTTCAGCACAATTTCCAAATGATTACAGATGACAAGGTAAAGCAAAGTTTCCTATATCATTAAGAATAATTGTAATCTTTTCATTTTGACATTTGTTCAAATGGGTAGAATGGCAGCAATTGCAGGATTATGTTCTTTGATAATCCATATTCCACGAACATTGACTTGCTAGCCTGCAGTTGTGTTATTTGTTTTACCAAGTGAGAATGAGGCATAATAGAAACCTTTTTTCTTAAAAAAGAAAAAAATTCCAGTCAGTGGAACAGTAACTAGAAGAACTACAAGAGTTAACAGGCAACACCGTTCCAGTTTTTGAACCGTGTGCAATATTGCTATTTATGTCACTGAATAAAAGGCTGCTTTATTTTGGTAAAATCCACTGTGATATAAGGACATTTTCCTGAAACTTGTTGTCTAGACCATCAAAAAGATGGAAACTGCTTTTAACACCGTGTTTGTAACATTAAGATCCAATCATTCAATTCAAAGGAACCTAACAAAAGGAATTTCCTACAGATAACAACAAAGAGTTAACATTTCCCAGGGCAGACAAGTTTCCAATTCAATTAGTTTTAATGAACCTTCTGCTCACTGGTTACTGAACTAGAAAGAACAGCAATAAATGCCCAGAGGAAAGAGAGAGAGGATATTAAAGGAGGGTTAGTGTATAGTATATAAATTTCCAAGTTGGCTAAAAGAGTAGCTTCGATGTAGTTTTGGGAGTGAAAGCCACAGAATCAGATCTGTCTTCTGAGTGTAGTGTACAAGGGCAGCGAATCTCAGCCGGTTGTTCTGCATGCCGAAATAAGCAAACCAGTCTATGCCCTCAGTCTGATAAAACAATAGGTAATAGAACAGATAGTGCAGTGATTCAGTTCCTTAAAAGAGATAAGCATATGCCATAAGGAAAGCAAAGAAAATGAATTCTTTTCTTATGATAAAACAGGTTTGTTAGTTTGTAATATATATCAGTGCATATTTATGTATAACTCTGTATACCTTTTAGTATTTCTCCCCAAATTTAGATTTCTTTAGTCTGCATAGAACAGAAAGTATATATTTATTACCCAAGGAACAGCATAGACATAAAATTATGAAAGCAAAATGCTGCCACACACAAGTAATTTCCTATTTGAGATCCAGAGAACGAGTTTTACCCTAAGAATTTAATGGATTTCATATTTTTATTTGATTCTGATGGTCACCTTAAACCTGTACTATAGCACGGCAAACTTATATTTCCAGGATCAAGCTGCAAGTCATACTGTGGTTAAACATGACTACCCTCACAGATATGATTGTATAAATATACAAATCCACTCCAGTTAAATATTTGAAATAAATAATAGAGTCCAGCAACAGCCTCTGCATCTATTATTGTTTCAAGTCAGCATTGGAAGGTGATTTTCCATTTCTTGAACTTTAAGAGAATTTTTCATTTCTAGCCACACTCTCATTATGTTGAACTATCCTTTTATTCTTAGCTACATTCTCATTCCAATTCATGTTTTGGAAATCTTTTTCTGGATGCTGAATACGCAAAGTCTTAAATGCATAGTAATATAACCTACATATTCCATACTGCACAAGAATTCACCTAGCCCTGGAAGTGCCCATTTTCCCCCATGTAAGTGTTAAATGTACACAACTGTGTTCTGAAGGTAGCTGGCAGCTTGCATCAGGCAGCCAGTTTCATAAGGATCATACTTGAGAATCTGGTTGCAAATCTGATCAACAGCTACAGCATTTCAATGATGTATTATTTTCCCTTGCAGATGCATTTCTTTGAATTTAAAGTCAAGCTTGTGCTTGTGGCTGGCTGCTTTGTCAGTGAACACTTGGATCTGAAAGTACAGCACCTGGGCTGGTTTTGAGAGAAAAAAAATGTTTTTCACTTCATAATTACGTTTAGCCATCACTACAGCAAAATTAGGACAGTAGTGAAATGGATCCCAATCAAATGCAAAGTTTGGGCTTCATAGCAGAATCTCTCTCCTCAGTGATCTTTAAAGAACACTAAATAATCAACAACAGCACTGAAAGGCGCCAACTTCTATCTGAAATTCTAAAGAATCTATGCTCTCCCATTCAGTTGAAGAAAAGATTTCTTTTATACCTTTTAGTTGTTATTAAAATTTTGATGTTATTCAGTGGTCTTCTTTTATTATTTTTAAAACTATGTTTTTAACATACAGAGAAAATACCCACTCGTTGCATAATTCCCAAGAGATGATTACTATAAGCAGGTAGAAATGAAAAAGGATAGGAAATAGAATGAAATACACAACACCAATTTCTAGTATAAATCTTTTGTCTTGCTCTGTTCTGGCCATGTAGAAAATTATCAATAATCCTACAGTGCAGAAGTGATCCCTCTCTAGTTAAAAAATAGAATATAATAGGGTTAACCTTTTTGAAAATATAAATATTCATGTTGTTCAAAAGAGGTTATTTTCAGGGCTGGAGTTTAAAAATTTATTTCCAATTTGGACACATGCTGTACTTTGTCTTAAATTCATTTGAGGTTCTTGTTGTGCATAAATGATCGGTTGGATTTTTAGGGTTTCTGAAAGGAAAGGGTTGGGGAATATAAAATACACATTTGCACTTTGGCAGCAGTATAGGAAATAAAGCTTTAGGAATAGGTACATTCTTTATCAAATGGTAAATGGAATATAAAATGTGATTATAAACATATCTGCGAAAAAACCACCTTATTTCCATGTGGGAGGTGCCCCAGGGTAGCAGAATTAAGAGCATATTGTTGGATGGCAAAACAAAAGCGGCAAAACTCCTCCCACAGAACAATAGAGACTTATGAATAGGCAAGGGTAGACTTAAATGGGAACAATGTCTTAGTTTCAGACATTTAATTGCAAAAGGGGATCCTGGGTATGCAATACACTAAAGACCTCTGATCCCTGTTTTCTTAAATAGCAAAAGAAACTCTAGAACTTTGCCTCTAAGGTATTACAAGAACTTTGTCAAGTTGCACATGAGAAAATAGAGCCCATAGCCATATAGTAAGCAAAAAAATTCTGTTTGAGTATTGACATGACAGTTTTTGAAAGTTCAAGCAGAAAACCAATTATAATGAGCACTGGAAAGCCCGGAGCCCTGCTGTTCAATAAATAAAAAGTACAACAAACTATTTTCCAAAAAGGTTCTAGAGAGTTTCTTCTTGTCCCACTACTTACAATCTGATTACATAAATAGTCTCTATTTGCTGTTGAATTGCCAGGCAGCTGTATTAAAGTACAAATCAAATCAAGTCAGGATTAGAAAGTAAAAGAGCATGGTTTAAAGTAATCTATCCCCCAGGAACTGTGCTCAGATTCATCAAACAGAGCTTAAAGTACAGTATATCTTATACCCTTGTGTTTCCATACGGCATTGCTGCAAAACCAGTTATTATTTTTGATATCCACAGAATGTTGCTTGTTGCTGAAGAAAGCTCACTTGCTTATTTAAAGGTGCTATTCATATGTGCCACTTATTTATTACTTCTTTTGGTTAAGAATCACATGAAGGACATCAGTACTAAAGACTAGTAGGCTTTTTATTGATCATATCCTATCTGCCTCAGCTGTGAATGGTCATGAATATTTCCTAGAGATAGAACAGAATGACTAATTTATTCCAGATTTTGGGTGATACACAGTTGTGATGATATTAAAGAAGAGCCAAGAATCCTTAGATGCTATTGGCTAATGAAGTGTTATGTACACCTACCCTTGCAAATCCTCTTCCATCTAATTATTACTGAAGGAGAAGGTGATTTAGTCATGTCAACCTATAATTGCTTTTAATGGAAAGCTCTATATGTAGTTGTCAATGCACTCATCCTAGTAGAATGAAGATAATTCAATAATTATGTATAGTTATATCATTGACCATTTTTCCTTTATTATCATATAGAAGAAATTACGTAAATCTACAAATATGAGCTTATATTTCATTACATTCCTTGTATTTATATGATAGCTAAATATTCACTCAGAGATGTTATAGTGGCTTCAGTTTTCATATTCTACATTTATCTCTAAAGGGCATAAATGTAGCCTGTGAAGAGAGCTAGATATTGATTTATAGTGATAAATATATATTCTCTGTGTAACATGGAGGAGAAAACACACAAAAGTGTTATTTCTGTAAGCCAAATAGCTTCAAGAAAATGGGTAATGTGTGTTTTAAGTAGGCAGCCCAATGATCATTTTTCTTCCCACATCCCTAAGTTAGGGAAGGAAAAGTCGACAGTTGCCATTAGTTAACATTTCTCATGTAAGTAGCTCTACTTGCAAACTATGCCACATTAAAACAAGCATTCGGTGTCATGATTGTGCACCAGGATGTTTGAAATGCTGGCACCTTTCCATTGCAGTCCGGGGCTTTTCAGACCAATTTAAAGATGAGTTCTCTGCACTTTGCTAACTTGATCATTACCACTGACATAGATCACCTGTAGTGCAATGTAGCCAGGTGACTTGGGCAGCTGTGGGAAGAGACCTGCATTCATGCAGGCCTGGAGCTTTGTCTATGTGGGGACAAGAGAATCCTGCCTGAATTGTTAAAAAAAATGAAGAAGAAGAAGTGGGGAGGCTTAATAACCTCCCCTTCATCATCCTCTTCCAGATTTATCATGAAAAGGTCAAAACTGGAATTTGCTATTTATAGCCCCTCTGAACCACATATTATGAATAAAGACGGTGTGAATTTACCAGGGAGGTAACTGCAGATCACAATCCCCCCACAAGGTATTTGTGGGGGCGGTGGGTGCTCGTGGGGACATTTCTGTGCACAGGTGTGGAGTCAGGGAAGATGTGGGCTCTTAAGAAACAGGCTGCTTAATTGTCCTGGCTGTGTTTGAAACAATTTTTGAAAATCTTTTAATGAAATATTGATTTTATCAAGCACATCAAACTAAAGGCAAATGTACCATGGTGTCATGATTAAAAAATAACAATATATTACAGGTAAACCAAGATAAATGAGTTAAGTGCTCAGTTTGCAGTGCAAATTGAAACCATATATCATAGCCTTTCATTATATTACATTAGTGCTAGAGTACAGAATATGCAAGTTGATTGAATGGTGATAGCACATTGGTAGGGCACTTTACCCTGCTTTGGTTGATGGTAGAGTTTGGAACGAAAGGACTTATTGCCATAGCAGAAGTTTCTTAAAATATTTTTTCAGTGAATGCAACTGATAGCCAGGAAGCCTATGATACCCTGAAATTGCCCTTCCCAGATCTCATATGAAGAAATGAAGGGATCTGTATTAATTTTAAAGCTCCCTTTGATTGGGTGAACCTGTCTCTGTTTCGTATGACATTGTTGCCACAGGTCATTGCTTGGTGCGGTGTACCATGAAACAAACAAATAGAAAAAGGCACCTTCTGGCACTTTAAGTCTCACTGCCATCTGACTGCTACCCTAGTGGTTCAGAATGATGAAAAGCAGAGGCTTGGAGAAATCTTCCTATGGTTAGATTGGGAAAAATGAGCATGATCATCACATGTACCGGGAAGGGCAGGAGAGACAGCTGAAGTCATCTCAGAACTCAAGAGGAAAGGAGGAGACAAGAGGTCACAATTATATTCTGGTATCACACTCCCTTTCACGGAGGCCTGATATATTCAGTTTGTTCTTGTATGGTGCTTAGGGAAGTTCTAATTAAGGGAAGAAAGAATTTTGACACATGTGAAGCAGAGATCAATATTTAGCACTATAATCAGCAATTCCTGATGGTTTGACAATGTCACTATACACATTGTAACTATCCATTATTCTCTTGGAGAGGAGAGCCAGGCAGAGGCTAACAGGCTTACCGCAAGCCATCATGAATCACATAAAGCAGTGTCTCATGCACTTCTATTTGTCCTGCTTTTCATCTTCATTCATCCTTATAAAGAAGGCTGTGCTGCCACGAGCCCTGAAACACCACTCTCTCTCTGAATTGCAACCACAAAAAGCAGACGCTTTCTAAAAATGTCTACCATAAAAAGTACAATAGCTACTTTCCAGATAAATGAGGAATAAAAGGAAGTAGTAGTTGTTTACTCTCTAAAAACACACATCTGTAGGCTCCCTTCACATTTAACCTAAAGGGACTCTATTAGCCATTAGGAAAATATTAATTTGAAACACTTTGGGGGGAGGCTATGTTTATAGTTAGTTGCAAGTTTAGAATATATTGATCTCCTTTTTCACCCAGACTAAACAGGGTCTGCCCTATAACAAAGAAAATCCCACCATTTCCTAGCTGAACCAAACCCTGATTCTCATTTTATTTTTGGCTGTCAAGATGGAATTGAAATAGGATACAGTTAGCTAGTCACCTTAACTTTAGGGGTGTGAGTAGGTCATAGAGTTCCATGTTCAGGTTTTCATCTTGCAAGAGATTTATAAAGCTATAAATCTCCCTTTTATGTTCATGTGATACAAAAAGTTTAAGTTTATAAGGCATCTCCCCTACTCAGATTTTGGCTAAGTATGTTAGTAATGTAGCCTGCCTGAATATTAATTTTGTTTCTGTTTTTGAGTTGTAGAATTTTAATATTGCAGTAATCAGTGGTTATTTTAGCACACTTAATACCAGTTCAAATTTAAATTCACTTCAGTTTAAACAAAATACATTCTATTGTTCCTTTTAAACAAAGTATAAAGAGTTATTTACTGTTCTTTAAAAATATTAAAAATTATTCCAGGCCTAGCAAATTTAAAAAATTAATTGCCAGTAATGCAATTTTGAGATTCATTTTATTTACTTTTGCACATTGGATTCTGGTTGAGGAGCATGCACCTGGATAACTTAAAGAAATAAACACCCTGTAAAACGTGATAGAATAATTTGACTACAATTTACATAGAGAACATAATTTCCAACATTTCTCATAACGTCCCCAGGCGTGCAGCGTGCATTGTATGACTGTAGGTGGAAGTGAAAGACCTGGTGTCTTGCATTTCAAACTGTCAGCTGATCCTCACTGCTCTATTCCTGTTTAAGTGAGATGCTGACACAGGCTCACACACTGACTATCCCAAGTAGCACTAATTAAGGGCTGTCCAACTGTGCTTTCTGTTGAGCAGTTTGCTCCAGTGGGTGACAGGAAACAGCCTGAGCTCTGTCTGCAGAATGACATAACAAAGAAGGTTTTTAAAAAAAGAACACAGATCTGGTGGGCTGGATAAAAAGGCGTAAGAGAGATCTAACTTGCCTATTTGTTGCTATGAATACATAATATTAAATTAAGAAAACTTGCTAAGTCACTGTTTACTGGAAGTTTATTAGGGCATTTCTTGCTAGAATTAGTAATAATTATACAAGAAGAATGTGCATTAATAGGGAACCTGGGGACCAAGCATTCCTCTTATTCAAAAGGTTATCATAAATCTTTTTTAAAAATGATGGTCAAATGTTGTCATTACAGCATAATGGTATTATTTGTAACTTGAAGAATTTAGCTTAAAAAGCAAAGACTTGAAGGAAATGGTTCCCTTGGGGATGACTGTGAAAGTCAATTTATTAGTGGCCAGGTTGATTAAAAAGTGTTATCAGAGAGAGAGAGAGAGAAGAAAAAATAAAAGAAAAATTCAAAACCAATACCAAATTTTCTGCAAATTAGGAAGAAACTACAGAGCAACATTAATTTTGAGTTTTTTTCCCATTTATTTTCCTTAAAACTCCAGTGAATTTGAATATGAGATTTAGTTTTTCCCTCCACTCCCTCTAAAAATAACCCCACAGAAGACCTTAGATAGATAAATGAATCAAGGGTTTCCACAGTATTATTATTATTTGGAAGTATAAGAAAACAGCCTGGATATGGGGTCGAAGCTAAAAGGGAAAAACACCAAAGTGTGCTCACAATGTGTTCCTGTGCATTCTAATGAGGACATCATCACCACCCTCATCATCTACCAGAAGACATTGGACTTAGAAACAAAACAGAGTGCACAGTCAATTTCTTGACAGCACTAAGCGATAACGCCTCCTGGCTGCTGCAGTGTGCTTGAGAAATTGGATGGCCCACTACTGTCCTTTTGCAATGGTTTCATTTAATTGTAATACAAAGATCAAAGGTCTGTAACTCTTTAACCAAATTCCAATGTCTGCTAAATTCAATAGCTGTCATTCTTATAGAAAAAGGCAGTGTAATATGTGTGTCCTGATCTAATTTTATAGAAAAAGACACAATTTACATACTGTTTATTTAGTTAAGTCTCTAAAATCAATACCTTTGTCTGTACCTCTTTTATTTAAAATACATCATGACATGGCAAACGGCTATATAAATGAATTTTTCTAAACCACACGCATTGTTAATGTTTCTCTATTGCACATTCAAAAAAGAATAGTTGAAATCATAGCATTTTATAGATCAACCTAAATGTATTTTAATATTGGATTACTAAAGAATGTTAAGTTTTACATTTCTAAAATTATAAATTTTATTTGAAAAGGTCAGTCATTTTCCTGAGCCACATTTACCAACAGGAGGACATATTTCAACCATTGTAATAGGAAGAAAAGTGATTATGTTCAATATTAAGAGAAAATAATTCTTAAAAATGTTCCTTCTTTACAACAAACATTGATGAACTCCTGAAAAGTTTCTGGATGGAATAGTAGCATTCTCAAAGAAGAAAAAAGGTGTGTAAAGGTTAATAAGAAATAAATCCATTTGAATAGTTATCTTAATTCACAGCTATACATGCGGAAGAATAGCATGGTTTCACTTTTGCTGTTAGAGTTGCAGGAATCTCTTTACTGACTTCCCAATGCTCATGGTAATATTTGTTTGAAATGTGAAGCAAATGACTATCTTTGGAACAATTTTTTCCAACTCTAAAAATAGCTATTTATGTGTTAACTTTTGCATTTTTAATGACACACGGCTTTTATATTTCAATTAAATCAACTCTCTAGAAGAATTTTGTTCCTACTTTGTCTCTAGTATGTGACCATAATTACTTAACAAGATTGAGCAGGATGGATCTAAGTGACACATACACCTTGGTTATTAGGAGTGGTGACCACATGACAGTCAATATGTAAGCATTTGTATATGAAGACTTACTCAGTCACTGCTTTAGTAAAATTCAATAGCTTTGAGCATAACAAAGCTAAAGTTCAGTGTTCCCATTTCAATTCACCAGATCTAGAGGGTGAAGGTGTTTTTGTATATTCTCTTTACACTTGAAATGTTGAAAATTTAGTTTCCTACTAACTTTATTCTTCTAGGAAGAATTTTTCCAGTCTGAAATAAGACTGTCTTTTTAAGATATGAAACCTGAACCATGTATCTCCCACTTAAGGATAATTACTAACCCTACAAATACCAGTGCTTTTCTCATGAGAAGCAAAGGACCTGAGGAGCTTTGATGAAGGCAGCTTGGATGGCATTGGGTTCTGAAATCAGAGCTCCTGATGTATTTATTTATGCTTTGGACTTTTAACTGCATTACTTCGCACTTAACCTTAATAACGCTGCTTTTCTACTTTCTCATTCATCTGCACAGGCTGTACACACCCACTATGTTCTTGTCCTTTCATCTTGGTGCTTTAAGTCCGGTGTTTAGTTCACGCTCTGGCTTTCAGGTATTTTGTAGGTTAGTCTGGACATTAGAAAACTCTCCATCCTCCAATAAAGAAAATCCCTTAGGAATTTCCATACTTCAAATAGGAAAGTTTGCTTGGGAACTTAAGAGCATAAGTCATTGCTCTTAATTATAGGATACGTCTAAGTACCTGTCATTGTCACAGCTCATCCATGAATATCCACTTATCCATTCATCTTTCTACCCACCCATCCATCTAATGCATATCGAATATTTTCTATATGGTAGGCACCATGCTAGAACATGCAAAAGCAAAGATAAATACAGCAAAGTCTTTGCTCTCTAGGAATTCTTGCTACAGGGAAGGGAACAGTCATATTAAAAAATACACAAAGAAAGCCATAAACTTTGACCAGAACCATCTTCCTATGTATTTTTTCAAATGCACTTTATTGCTTAAAGGAGGTTTATATTCACAGTGAAATTGAGCAGAAGATACAAATCAGTCTGAAATAAGACTTTCTTTCTTCTTTTCTTTCTTTTCTTTTTTCTTTTCTTTTCTTTTTTTCTTTTGTTTTTTTTTCTTTCTTCCCTTTGATTAAACTCATGGCCTCACAAATGCTAGGCAAGTCAGTAAGTGCTCTACCATTGAGCTACATTACCAGCCCTTTTACATTTTGAGATGGGAATCTACTAAGTTGCCCAGGCTGGCCTCAAACGTGAGATCCTCCTGGCTCAGCCTTCCAGGTAGCTGGGTTAAAGACATGCATCACTATTCCTGACTACCTTGTGCTTCTCTTGATGATGACTCATATTGTGTTATACTTTTCAGACACTGGGCCATTGGCAAACATCTCCTTCAATGTCACATAATGAATGAACCACTGACTTCTGCATTCAATGTAATGTTTCATTCATTAGACCACACAGACATTTTTTTGTGACCTTGTATCCTTTTCCATCCCTTCCTTCTCCTTTTTCTTTCTTTTTTTTTCTTCTTTTCAGGTATCCACATTCCTTTCATTAATCATCTTTACCTAGGTTTTCTAATATTTTCAAAGATTGATGGAATTAACTATTACTACTTGTTTTGGGACTAATCCATCAAATGATTTGGGAGCAGTTCTTTTCATTCCCATAGTCAATAAGAACAAAAGAACTAATATCACTTAAAATATTTTTATTTGAAAATTCTCATTCTAATTTTGCATGGTATAGACTGTTTTGGGCATTAATTTGATATAATGCTATCATTATCCTGAACTTGACTTAATACTTGAAGTGGGAAACAGCACATAGAAAATTGGATTTTCTGATCTAAACAGGAAGATTTCTTTCTTGTCATTGTTAATAATTTGAAAAAGAGAAACATGTTTAATAAGAAGACTTTCCTATGAAGGTGGAAGAAGGGAAGTAGAGGCTTGAGTGCCCCCACTTATCTTATCCATGGGACAGATTGTTTCAAATCTGAAGTCTTGAGACAGGTCATAAGTTTACATTCAAGTTGGAAAATGTTTTGATATATATCTAAGATGCTAGCACATGATGACTATATACTATATTAAAATACAGAAGCAAAGGAAGGGGAAAAGGAAGGAAGGAAGGAAGGAAGGAAGGAAGGAAGGAAGGAAGGAAAGAAGGAAAGAAGGAAGGAAGGAAGGACTGGCCAGTTATTAGTACTGGGCATTTCACAGCCTATTTCTATGCAAGACAGGTGTTACAGTCATTTTAAAGACGAAGAAAGAAGCCAGACATGGTGGTGCATGCCTGTAATCCCGGTACTTGGGAGGCTGAGATGGGAAGATCACAGGCTCAAGGTCAGCCTCAGCAACTTAGTGGGGCCCTGTTTCAAAATTTAAAAAAATATAGAGAGCGTGGGTGAGGCACAGAGGTAGAATGCCCCTGAGTTTAATTCTCAGTAACAAACGAACAAACAAACAAACAAACAAAAAACACACCACTCAGGTAGTTTAGGTACTTTGTCCAAAATTATACATTCAATAAATGCTTAATTGATATCTAAACAGAGGTTCATTTGGTTTTTAGTCTGTGTACTCTTTCATTTATCCTAGAATTCATAAGAAAATGCTTTGAGAGGCCTGATGAATGAAGTAGATGTACAAAGTACTTAACCTAAACAACAGGGAAGGCCATGGACTATTATTTCAATATCTGAATAAATATATGGTTTCATAAATTTTAAAAAATTCTTTGATGACCAATAATAAAATTCTAACAATTGCTTTGGCTATTCTGGGTCTTTTATTTCTTCATATGAAATTTATGATTGATTTTTCTAGGTCTGTGAAGAATGATATTGGTATTTTGATAGGGATTGCATTGACTCTATAGATCACTTTGGCAGAATGGCCATTTTGATGATATTTATTCTGCCTATCCAAGAGCAAGGGAGATCTTTCCATCTTCTAAGATCTTCAATTCTTTCTTTAGTGTCTTAAAATTTTTATTGTAGAGGTCTTTTACCTCCTTGGTTAGGTTTATTCCTAGGTATTTTATTGGTTTATAGGTTATTGTGAATGGAATTGTTTTTCTGGATTTCTTTTTTAGTAGATTCATGGTTGGCATATAGAAAAGCTACTGATTTTTTTAGGTTGATTTTGTATCCAGCTACTTTGATGAATTCGTTAATTAACTCTAGAAGTCTTTTGGTTGAGGTTTTTTTGGGTATTCTAAATATAGGATTATGCCATCTGCAAATACAGATAATTTTAATCCTTCTTTTCCTATTTGAATTCCTTTGATATCCTTCTCTTGTCTTATTGCTATGGCAAGAGTCTTGAGGACTATATTGAAAAGGAGTGGTGATAGTGGGCATCCTTGTCTTGTTTTTTTTTTTTAAAGGGAATTCCCGCAGTTTTCCCCCACTCAATATAATGTTGGCTTTGGGTTTATTGTATATTGCCTTAATGATGTTGACGTACATTCCTTCTATTCCAATTTTCTTCAGTGTTTTTAACATGAATGGGTGTTGGATTTTGTCAAATGCTTTTCCAGCATCTATTGAGATGATCATGTGATTTTTGTCTTTAGTTCTATTTGTGTGGGGAATAACATGTATTGATTTGTGTATGTTGAACCAGCCTTGCATCCCTGGGATGAAACCAACTTGGTCATGGTGTACAATTTATTTGATGTGGTTTTGAATGCTCATCACTAGTATTTTGTTTAGAATTTTTGTATCTATGTTCATCAGTGATATTGATCTGTATTAGTTTTCTGTGACTGTTACAACAAATCACCACAAACTTGGTGACTTACAACAACACATATTATTCTGAACTCTGAACATTATCCAGAACTATGAAATTCTGGAGGACAAAGTCTGAAATGGTTTCCACTGAGTTGACATCAGTGTTTTGGTAGGAACACAAATGCTCCAGCGGTTCTTCTGGAGAATACCCCCATTCCTTTTTCAAGACCCTGCATCATATCACCTTTTTCTTCTTCCTGATTCTATCATGACACTCCTCCTCCTCCTCCTCCTCCTCCTCCTCCTCCTCCTCCTCCTCTTCCTCCTCTATGTGTGTGTGTGGTACTGGGGATTAAATCCAGGGACATTCTATCTCTGAGATACACCCCCATCCCTTTTCATTTTATTTATTTATTTTTGTTTTGAAACAGGGTCTCACTAGATTTCTGAGACTCTTGCTAAATTGCTGAGACTGGTTTCCAACTTTTAGTCCTCTTGTCTCAGTCTCCTAAGTACTGGAATTACATGTACCACCACACCCGGCTTGCCTTTTCTCCTTCTGTCTCAAATCTCCCTTTACTTCTGTCTTATAAGGACATGTATTATTAAATTTAGGAACAGCCTGGATAATTGAGAATAGTCTCCCCATCTCAATATTCTTAATTTAATATCATCATTAGAAAAGCTCTTATTTTCATGTAAGGCAACATTCACAGGTTCCAGGGATTAGGAGTTGGATATCTTGGAGGGGAAATGGACAGATAGTATTCAGCCTAGCACACTGGGGGAGGATATAGTTTCAAACCCTCTTGGCCAAACATTCTAGATTTTAATTGATCAATATAGAGAAGAGAGAACATATGAGGAAGTAAAGGTGAATGCTGGTTATAAAACAATCAATATCCAGTACAGAGTTTAGTCAGAGTAAGTTGTCAGTAAAGTTAATGGGTATTGATGCTGTATTGATAGAAGTTACGTGTCTTGAACCAAGGAGGCCGTATTTCTGTTCTAGTCTCTGTTGGTTTGATCACATAGAGATCAGTGGGTTTAATTTTTTAAAAAAGGGTTTCTGCTAAGTGATGCTAAGGGAAGATGGAAGAAAGCAATATTTCTTAGTTAATTTTGTGTGTGTGTGCTTGGTGCTGGGGATCAAACCCAGGACATCATGCATGCTAGACATGTGTTCTGCTACTGAGCTGTACCCTTGGCCTCTTAGTTAAAATTTAAAAAGGACTTTCTAAGTATTGGAGTTATTTTATAATGGACTATGTTGCTTTGTGATATATTGACAAAGAAATCAATGAACAAGAAATTAGAGGGCATGAGTACTATCTTTAAAATTCCTAAAGCTCTATTCATACTACTTTCATTTAGTGATTGTATAATTTATAATTTAAAATAAATATTTTGGGCTATCAGGTTTACCACTGTTTGTTCTTAGAAGTTTCTTATGTTATTACTGACATAAATATAATTTCTCTTTGTTGAGCTCTAAATTTAATGGATTCCAGTTTCAAAGGATATCCCTTTTCCTACTAGTTCTGAATTGTGTGATGCTATCAGTTATCAATCTTTCAAATAAGAGTGATTATTAACTTCTCATATCTTATACTACATGACATTTTCTGACAAAACCCACAGGTTCTACTTACTAATTCTATACTTGCTCTCATGTGTTTTATGAGTTAATATATTTTGCTAGTGTATTATTTCAATCTTTACTTACCCAAACAAAAGTGTATAATTCTTTCAGTTTGATATTTTTCCCTTCACACTTCAGTCTGTCTGTCTGTGTGTGGTGCTGGGGATGGAACCCAGAGGCATTCTACCTCTGAGGTATACCCCCAGCCCCTTTTCACTTTTTATCTGGCAGCAGGGTCTTGTTAAATTGCTGAGAGCCTTGCTAAATTGCTGAGGCTGGTTTCAATTCTGCATCCTCCTGTCTCAGGCTGGGATTACGGGCATGCATCACCGCGCCCAGCTTAATCTGTGCTTTAATTGGTCTTTGAAATCATTCATTCCTACATGAATAGTTTCACTTGCATCATTCTTAAGGTGGAAAAATAGTGTTCTAGGAGAATGTTCAGTATAACTTATTTAATTGTTATGTTTTGTTTTAGTACCTCTGGATGCCTGTTATCTGTTAAGCAAAGTAGAATGCAATGAACGTCAGGCCATAGCTGCAGAGGGAGACGTTTTTGTTAGGGTGTCTTTTTTTGTGAAAATGTTTCCAAGGTTTGCAAGGCTGATGTTCTGATTTGGATGGAAACCTGTGAAATGTTGTTTCATTGTGCATTACTCTTTCGGAACTTTGCAGATAAAGGACATTTCCCCCAAATCTCTTCTTTTTGATGCTTATTTCTGTATACTTTCTGAGTATAAAGTTTAATTGAATGCTGGTGAAACTCACTGTGTTCTTCCTGGCTCCCATTTCATCATCTTCTGGGATGTCTAACCTCTCTCGTCATTATCAACTCACACGCTTTGGTTATCCTGTACTGAAACCTGACCATCGCTTTCCTCTAGCCACAGTGATTGTTTTAGGTTTATACATGGCACCCAATCGGAGCCAGTGAGGGACAATGAATTGTTTGCTAAAAATCATGAGAGTCTCTTACTTTTTTCTATCAAAATTAAATATCTTTCTATCAAAATTAAACAGGGAAAGCCTGAAGTTGTCAAAAAGTAACCTGTTGTGCTAGTGACTGAAGCCAACAAACTCGAAGGTAGTTTAGTGGTGGAAACAGAAAAAAACTGGTTTCAATGACATCATTTGAACTTCTGAACTGATATTTCTGAGGCCCAGTATACCCTCTTGGACCTTTCAGCTATGTGAACCAGTAAATTATTTTGCTTAAGCCAGTTGAAATTGGATTTTGTAAATAAAAAGTCTCCTAATGGATACATCCTAGTACATATCTAAATCACTGTGTGTAGATCAACATCATGTCTCAGCTCCATCTAGAGTTATTCTTCATTCCTCCACTTAGTGTCTTTCTGAGCTGTCAACCTCCAAATCTAGGTAGGTGTTCCCTTTTCCCACCTCTCCAGAACATTTCTGCTCTTGGTGTCCCAATCCTGCTATATACTGTTATTCTTTTTTTTTTTTTTTTTTTGCGGTACTGGGGATGGAACCCAGGGGCATTCTACCTCCAAGCTACATCCCCAGCCCTAGTTTTTATTCTTTATTTTGAAACAGGGTCTTACTAAATTGCGGAAGGCCTCACACTAAGTAGCTGAGGCTGGCTGCAAACCCGGATCCTCCAGTCTCAACCTCCCAAGTACTGGGATTACAAATGTGCGCCACCACGCCCAGCGATATTATTACTCTTGATCTAACCATGTCTCCATAGTGTCTCTACATTTATAATATCATTTTATCTAATAGAAATAAACAAAAATAAGTGTTTTTCATTTATTTCTGCCACTTCCTCCCTCTGAAATCAAGTATTGCTTATAAGAACTGAGAAGAGGATTTCATAGACTATCTGAAGACAGAAATGTAGAACCGTGTACAGTCATAGTGGATATGTGATTACTGGGGAGATTTGGATTCTTGAGAGTTTTGATGAAGGACAGATGAAGGTTTGTAAGGGCTGGATGTCTTTGGGATGGCCATGATTGTCCAAGAGCCTGACTTTGCTGATGTACATTACGGTCCATTTCCAACAAAGATGCTGGACAAAGTGTCACTGAAAATATATTTTTTTCCCCAACAGAGTATGCATAAGAAGCTGGTGCTTGGTTTCAAGGATCTCTGAAGAATCTGCTGCATATATTCTCTTAACTATGGTTGCCTGGAATATTGGTGTGGGAAAATTCTCCATATCTCATGGTTAACAGCACAAGTGTCTTACTTCTGCTACTTATTCCCAAAGTTAACCAGACGCCATGTTGTGTGAAGCTATTATTTTTGTGTGCATCTTGGGTTCTGTTTTCCTCTTTCTTTTATTTTATTGGTGCATTGTAATCATACATCTTGATGAAGTTCAGGGTGGCAGAGGCATACATGCACACAGCACTCATTTAGCCCTACCCGGGTTCCCCCTATTTCCTCCCCTTCTCTCCTTCCTGTGCTCAGCATAGTGATTGACTTTGATAAATTTGTGTATGTACATCATGTCCATTGAGGTGTTTCCTTCTTTCCCTCTCCCATCTCCCTCACTTAGATCGCCTTCTTCACTCATCTAAGGTTTCTCCTCCTTTGTCTGGAGTCCCTCCTATGTCCTGTTTTCTCCCTAGCTTCTGCATATTACAGAATCTCACTCTTAGAAGATGTTTTCCTCTTTCTTGTAGTTGTATGATTTCTGTTTGCTGTTCCATAATTTGTTGAAGGTGTTATGCTCTTTCCAATTGCTGGATCTTTATACTCAGTCTTTTCACACACACACGTAGCTGATTCATACTTACCCTTTTTCAATAAGGCACTTCTACAAGGAAAAATTTGGACCCATCCTCCATTCTGGAGTCCTGAACTCAAATTACGGACCCCTTCTCTAGGGTTCTATAGCACATCTACCATTTCAAAGCATACAATGCACGGTTATGTAGCCAGCTATTGAGTTACCTCCCCCACCCACTAACTGAAAACCTGGTAAGACAAGAATTATGTCTTGTATCCTACTTTTTGCCAGTGTCAGACAAAATGCCTGACTCATAGCATTTGTCAAATGAATGAGTGAATGTTTGCATATTCTAAGACCTTTTAATCTCTAGGTCAAGTGTTTGATTATAGTGAGCAATTTTGAGAATGCTTACTTGCCAAAAATATTTATGGAATTCATTTGTAAGAAAATCATATTTCTTAATTTATGACAAACCTATTCTATATTGAGAAGCTATTTTGGTATTAGAAAGTTATTTTGCAGATTATCTTGTTTCTTAATCAAGTTCTGCTCTTGTATATTTGCACATTGTATCTTCTCTAGAAAGCACGGTTGTTCACCTCATCACATCTTATAATGATTGAGAACTTAATTGCTGACAAGGCCCGGGAGTTAACATAAATGTATTTTTCTTTTCTTTTTGATACTGGACATTGAACCCAGGGACATTCTACCTCTGAGCTAAACCGCCAGCCCTATTTTATTTTATTTTTTGAAATAGGGTCTCACTAAATTGCCAAGAGTCTCGCTATGTTGCTGAGGCTGTCCTTGAACCTGCGATCCTCCTGTCTCAGCCTCTCAAGTACTGGGATTACAGGCGTATGCCATCACACTTGGCTAAATTTAAATTCTTTTTTTTATGTTCATTTATTGGTGCATTGTAATTATACATTTTGATATATGTCTTTCTGTCCAAATAATTTATTGTTTTATGAAAAACTATATAAATAGTAATACTTGGGGGGCATATGGAGGGAAATACACCAAGTGATGTGTGCATGTATGTTTGCATTACTCTTAATTTCACTATGATGTATAATTACATTGCACAAATAAAAGTATAAAGATAATAATTGAATATGCTTAGAAAATTAAAACAGTTCAGAAAGGAAAAGGTCAAAATTGAACCCCCCAAGTTTTAAGGTTATATTGCTCTAAAAAGACTTGTTTATTTAGTTTAAGCAAGTGTTACCGACTTTTATAAACCAAAGATAATTTCTTTAAATGAATTTTGAAAAATTTTTGGAAATAATTATTATAATCAATGTAAATTTACATGAATTGTTTCCTAGTGTGACTCTTAAGAAAACAACTGAAGAGTGTTCCTTTGTATATATACTACATATTAGCTAACTGGTCTCTTACTTGTTGACACTGTAAAATTGATTATAAAATTGATTTTATAAAATTAGTTGCTATAACCCTTGTGTGTGTTTGTGTGTGTGTGTGTGTGTGTGTGTGTGTGTGTATGTATGTATGCGCATGTGTATATAAATGTGTCACAAATTCTTATAGATTTCCTCCATTTAGTAGTATATGCATTTTGAATTTTGAGATATATTCTCAAATTACTCCTAAAAGGTGATGCTGGCTTATATATTTACTCATTGAATGTGGAAGTCTCATTTTTACACATCCTAGTTGTCAGTAAATTTAAAATAAATTTTCAGTCTGTTAGGCAAAAATTATCACATTTTAATTATTTAAATGTGAATAAGATTGAATATCTTGGATGTAGTTACTTTCCACTAACCTTTCTTTTGCCCAGTTTTGATGGGTTGGAGATTGTTGTTTTACGGACTTACTTAAGCTTTCTACCACTTTTTTTCTTTAATGTCTTCCTTTCACAAAACTTTCTTAGTATAGCTTTGGCTTTACAATAAGGAACTTTGTGAAGCAGGTCTGTAAAATGGGATAAAGATATTCCTAATTCTTCATCTAAACTTTTCTCAAAAGTTTAACAGAATTTTGTTAGGAGCATGATTAAATAGCATGCTCCTGACAAAATATAATAAACAGGAGAGAGATAAGTTCAACTGAAGAAAGTAGGTCTTATCATTCTTAAAATGAATGACAGTTATTTTAATAATCCATTCTTTAGGTTCAACTACCACTTTTAAATCTATTTTGTCATGTGGGTTTACCAGTAATACTTGGTCAGATTTTCCCTAGAATGATTTTTAAGCTCAGCCTTTACTTGGGTAAATCCTCTATGTTCTTTAGTTTTCTTCCCAACCTTCAAATCTTGGGAGACCAGAATCAACACAAAAATTTCTTGAAAGACCCTATGAATAAGACATGAAAAAAAAATCCATACTGTGCTTTGATTAAAATAAAAATAAATCTTCCTTTTTTGCTAACAATGTTAGCTCTGAAAAAGCACTGAAGTAACAGAATCATTTGTTTCCTCCATTTTTATTCTCTTTAAAAAATTCTAATATTATTCTTGGTAAAAACAAAAGCATATCTGTTGAACCACTTAACATATATTTACCACTTTAATCAATTCTTTTTAATCTTAACATGCTTTGACATTTTACTTTTAAAACACTTTTAAAAATTCCATGGAAATCTGAATCTATGGCTTTTCTTAATATGTGTGGTTGATACTGATAACAATGGAGGATATTTTTGAATGAATTTACCCCAAAATAATTATTTATCAAAAATACTTACATAGAGCTGGACGTGGTGGCGCACCCTTGTAATCCCAGTTCTTGGGAGGCTGAGACAGGAGGATCGCAGGTTCGTGGCCAGCCTCAGATACTTAGTGAGGCCCTCTGCAACTTAGTGAGACCCTGTTTCAAAATAAAGAATAAAAAATAGGGCTGGGGGTGTAGCTCGGAGGTAGAATGCCCCTGGGTTCAATCCCTGGTACCGCAAAAAAAAAAAAAAAACTTACATAGTACATATATTTCAAATTTGTTATTCAATATATATTCTTTTTCTTTTTTAAAAAGTAAAGAAATTCCAGTTATTCTAACATAAAATATTAATACTGTGAACTTTGCTGCAATGTATCAACTTATTGATATCCAAGTATTTAATCCTATTTTTGCTAAGCTAAATGATAAATTTTGAAATGCCTTCCTTATTTTCATACATTTTGAAGTTTACCATAATACTAATTTTATTTTTAAATTTTTGTCTTGGAAAATATGGCTTCTTTCAATATCCATGTCACCATTGGGCAGATAATTTCTAGTGACTGGTAAGAATTATCTTGAATTTTAAATCATAAAAGTTGATAGTCTCTTAATTTTAGGGCATCAAATTTATTTTAAAAATTGTATCTTTTGGTTTATTGCCAAAAGCTCTAAATCTATAATTTATACAGAGGTAACCATTTGGTTTCAAACAATCAAAGTGATTTAGCTCTAAAATTCCGTGATCCATGTTTATTTTCCAGTTATTTTAAAATTTTGATTCATAAATATAATTTTTTTTGTGGTGCTGGGGATTGAACCCAGAGGCATTCTACCTCTGAGCTACAACAGCCCTATTTTTATTTCTTATTTGGAAGCAGGGTATTGCTAAGTTGCTGAAAGTCTCATTAAGTTGCTGAGGCTGGCTTTGAACCTGTGAGCCTCCTGTCTCAGCTTTCCAAGTACTGGGATTACAGGCATGTGCAACCAGGCTCAGTTTAAATATAAAATTCAAGTAATGGAAAATTTGTTTGAAATATTAAGCCACATGTTCTCTAAAAATATATAATGTCCAGTCAATATCTATATATAGAAAGTTAACATGAAGAAAAGAAATATTTTCATTACCCATCTAGAAAAAAATACATTGTTATTGTAGACTTATATAATCTTAGAGAAATACTTTGAATGTAATCATTAACATATTCATTTCTTCTCTATAAAACAACAATATCATGGGTATTTTTAAAATATAAATCTATAGAGCACTTGAAAATTTAAATAATTTATGTGTGGACTACGACCTAGTAACTTTATTGTACTGTCCTCTCTGGATTATTTTATGAACTCCTACTAGTTGTAAGGAACCTTCTCATTTGAAAAGTGATATTGTGGAGATTCAAATTACAATATTGTTAAGGAGGTAGATTCTCGTATGTAATCTAAATTGTTGAATTAATGCCCTCTTTCATTTTAAAGTATCGTACTTTAATGTGCCACTGATTATGTTATTTATTCATTAATTCCATAGAGATTTGCGTATTTGGCTAATGGTTACTAAACAGACTGAAAGCCTTAGGAATATTGACAAGGAAGAAAAAGATTTCTCAACTTGTGGAAAAAGAGGAAATATAAATGCTTAGAATAGTAGTATAGTTGAATGCAAGAGGAAAGTATGATGGAGGCCACAGGAATCAAGTGGATGGACAAACCACCTTGCCAAGAATAGTAAATATATCCAAGCAATGGAGAAGAGAAGCATAAGGGCAGATGCAATGATATTTTGTGTCTGGGAAAAATCTCTGTGGATTCTGGAACATAGAAGATAACTAACAAATGTGCAGAGTGAAAGTGATTAACAGAAATAGCAAAGTTATCAAGCGCAAATTACAACACTTTTTAGAAAATGCCCTTTATAATTTTGGAGGCATTACTCCATATACCCTATCTTAGCTAAAAGTTTCTGCTCATGAAATTGGAGGCATAGTTTTCCCCTAAGAGAACGAATCTCTAATTCTTTATTTACTTGTTTAAGGAAGAGATTCTGGCAAGAAATATAGGTGGTCATTTAAGCTTTGGGGTTTTGGTCCTTAGAAAATTTCACCTTAAAGAAATAAAATGTCAAAATGTGCAATGTGAGTTAATTAAGTCTAAGTGAAAACACCAGACTTGGTCAAATTGGATATTAAAAGCCAAAGTTTTAAAGTTTTGAGTACACACAATCTAGCTCTTTGGAATGTTAATGTGCTCTCAAGCAAAATAAATTTTATAATGCTTAAAGCTCACTACTAATTCTTTGGACACTTGAGACAACTAAAGTATTTGTAAAGATACATTTTACCTGCTGACTTTCCTTCAGTAATACCCTGCTATTCACTCTAGGTTTTTTTTTTTTTAATTGTGCTCTTTCAGTCAAAAACTGACACAACTGTTGAAATATACTCACTCATACACTAGTCAGTCACACTCGATAATGTGTCTGTCATCATGTTAAAACAGTCATTTGCTGACATATTTTACGGCCATGAACATGTTTCAGAAACCAGCAAAAAGGACTGGCCTTTAAAAAATAAGCAAGAGCAGCATTTCCTTCTAGTGAAACGACATATAATTTGAAATAATAGAGTGTCAATAGTGACTATAGGAAATTGCTAGAAAGTGGACATTTCCAAGTCCACTTTTATCTCGGAAAAGTAATTCTTTTTAAGCCAGCAAACATTTTATTGAATTAAAAGCATTTTTGTTGGATTCTGCAAATGTTTATTGCACCAGGTTTAGAGTTCTGAACTTCTCTAAATATGTGGAACAGCAATTTTGTAAAGAATAAATGTTAATGCTACACAAAATAGCATTCTATTCTCAATACCTTTTCATTTATATTAGACCATGTCTAAATTGGCTTTTGCATTTAATGACCTCTAACAGAAAGTGTAAGAATAGTCAGGGAAAATTTATAGATAGAAATATAGACATCCAAATAGACTAGTTTGTGCTCAATGGTTTGGTTTTTTCCCAAAAGCCCTTAAAATACATCATAGATAAACTGCAATTATTTAATAGGTGGTAATAGTTTTGAAAATAATAAGACACAGATGAGTTCATTATGCAAATTAAAAGATCAGGCACATGTACATAATAATTTGTTACATGCCATTGAAATTGGGAAAATAAATACTGCAGTAGATCTCTAAGTAGTTATGAGTAGTCTTCCTAGAGTGAAAAAATTTACCTGTTAAAAATAATTGTTAGTTTCCATTCTGAAATAAAATTTATACAAAGAATTCACATTCAGTTTATAACACTATTGTGCTTTGATTAATCAGGATATTCATATATAATTTGAACACCTTGTTGCTAAAACATGAAAATTATTAAATATGAAAATTTACTTACTTTATACATTGCTTGCTAAATTAGAAAACAGATCACAGTCCTGAAAACTACTTAATCAACATTTGTACCCTGTTGGAGTTGTGGCTAAGAAGACCATATACTTATATGTTAAATGCTCTTGAAATTATGGTGACTTTCTTATTCAACAGGATCTGATAGTTCTTTATCAGGTGTTATTTAAAAGTATTTCAGCGTTCCTTATTTCCACAGGCATTTAAATCTAGTGTCAGCTCCCTGGCAAGCATGGAAATCCACACTGCTTTACAGATGCTTGTGTCTACAAAAGCAATTTTTTTTAGAAGAAACATGATTTTACTTTATTTCACATACATGGCTTCTTTGTTCATTAAGCTAATTACTCTAGTCTACATGCTTTTCATCTATCTCGTTTCTTGAGCTTGATCCTTCCCCAACCCTGAATCGACTGTTACTGAACAGTTGGAGCTGAACAGGAAGGAATTGCAGGTGTCAACTCACAGTTTACAAATATGACATCTCCTCTGGCATAGCTGGAAATATGAAATATTGATTTATGTGCAGTAAAAGGTCTTATAAAAATGATCACATACACATGAGAGATTAATGCGCAGGAGATCAATAGAAATTTCATTCTTGACGCTAGACTGTCACCTATGGTGAAATGCTAAAATACAGAAATCAATATTATCTATGAAATGTCAAATTTATTATAATTATGAGGATGAAAGCTGGCCAAGTGGCTCCCAGGAGAGAAGGAAGGATAGGTTACTGTGCTGAAGCATCTTTCATGTCCCTTGTTCACTCGCTGCCAATTTGAGAGCAATATTGGTGCAGGGGGTTTTCAGGCATTATGTACCGCTGTGTAGTAACAAATTCCTGCTGGAATATTTAACTCTTGAAACTGACAATAATACAAGTGTCCACATAGTCAAAAAGGTGCAGAACTTTTAGCTCCAAAATATGGAGAACATTTTAAGCATAGATTTTAATGTGGTATGTGTACCACAGCCCACTGCTTAGGAAAATTGAGCTTTTAGAGACAAAAGATTAATAAGACCGTGGTGCAATTTTATTCAAGCTCATGCTCATTCTCTTCAGTGGTGGTGGTAGGGGGGGGAGAGAGAAAATCCTAAATTATCTATTAGTAGGCTTCACATTTTCTATAGTTTAAGCCATTAGCTTGATTCTTAGAAATTGCCATTCAATTTCCTCTGCCAGGCAGCAATTCTTTGAAAAGATTTTTATGAGTTTGTGGCAGTATACTAGTCTCATGTATCAAGTTTAATAGAGTCTTTGAAAAAGTAACACAAAGCTAAAATTTTATGAGCCTATAAGAAAACAATAAAATTATTTTATCTTTGCTTTTAAGTGGGGAGGGGGAATTTAAGAATTTGGAGGTGAAAGCAAAAAGAAAAATATACTTCTTATCATATATTCTCCATGTCTACAGAAAACCAGAATATTAAGCCCTTATTAATAGTATTAATGATCCTCATAATAAGGGTAGGCTTTACTAGTGAATTTTAGTGATGTTACACCATAATTCTTAGAGAGACTGGGGCTTGGTGATGGTGGATATGAGGGAAGATAAATGCATCTGACCAAGGGATGAATTAGAAACATTGACAGAAAGCCTGGATTCCATTGTAGGTGGTATAGATGATGCATAGGTGTGCTCTTTGCCATCAATTAACACTGTTCATAAAACTCCCTTGGTTCAAATTTTAACGATTCTCAATTTTAAATATAAGCAGGCTGCTCTGCCAACTATGCCTAGAGAAAACCCAGACAGCATGTTCATTTTACTACCCTGATGCCTTCATATAGAAAGTTTCCAGAAATTCATGAAATGAATGAATAAGTGAAACATTAAACTAGTTAATTCTATGGTGCTCTGGCACCACAGGAGGCATGGGGGATGGGTTTCTTCTCATTTGGACTTAATTCTGTTTGTCTTTAGCGTTCTGATGCTCTTTTCATTCCCCTCTCAAGCCAACATAGCTCTTTGGTAATAATTAACTACTTAGGATTCAGCCATCGCTTCTGGTTGGAACATCTGCTCTCATATTATGATACTCTTCAATTTATGGTCCTTCACTGAATTTTTAACTGAAATTATACATAATAGGGAAAATTTACTTTCATTACTAGTCACATTATTTCTTAATAATAACTATTATATGTTTAGTCGTCATGTGTTTTATTGTAACTTTTTAAATATTTTTTGCTTAAATTTATTTTAAAGCTTTGCCTGCCATGATGTCCATGAGCTACTTTAATCTGGTTCTTGGGGAAATGTTTGTTGTCGAGACTCAGATTTAGCTGAAGATATTTTGACTGAAGGGACAGCTAAACACTAATACTAGCATTTATTCTCAGCTTTTAGGTATTGGTGTATAAATTGAACAGCATTATTTCAATTAGTGACACTCATGCCCCTTATTAGTAAGTTACCTTTTTTTTCCAGCATTTTGGTTTTCTTGATGCTACTGTCTAAAGCTATTGTTTTGTTCATGACATGCATTTTCCAAGTATTACTTTGTATTATCATGGAGTAACATCTATCAGAGGAGCTAAGATGATGGCAGAATTTGACATCTCTCACAGATGAGCACATTAAAGCGGCACAGGAAGGTTTCATAAGTACCTAGAGAGACCCCAAGTAAATGTCATTTAATTCATTGAACATTAGTTGAATGTCTACTATATATAGGAAATTGGAGCAAAAAGGGAATAAGCACAGACAGAGCTCTTGAGAACTTCACAAAAACAATGGAAATTGGGAAAAAATTAGAAATGGGAATTGTTTAGAAAAGGAAATTACAATAATTAGAATCTGTGCAAGCTATCCGGAATCCTTGAATTTGTGTATTCTCTGCTCAAATAAAAACATATTTCCATATCCTGTAGAGAAAAGTCAGTCCATAGACATTCTAGAGACATAAAATAGAGTTCTTTCTCTATTTTATGTTACTGAATTATTTACTCATCCTAAATATTATCTCCTTTGGCCAGAATTATAGGATTATTATTACTGCCAAATATGATGTGGGGTTCATAAACTTCCTCCAGTTGGTAACATAAACACATTTTTTTAAAATCTGGAAAAGAGATAAAGATTTATTTACTTTTTAAAAAACGCTATAGCATTTATACAATTTATAAATAGAGATTTGGGAAGATTTTCCACTCTATACAGCTTCTTAAGGCTTCCCCCCGCCCCCCTTCTGTACCTCAAGTACCCAAAGCGGTTAAAGTTAATACTTAATGCAACCCAGTTGAAGAGATAGGCATTTCTTGCAGTCAGGTCTCAATTAAGAGATAAAAGACAAAAAGTGCAAAGCGCTTGATAAAGCTAAGAATACAAGGCCAGTCATGGATGTGCTTGAAGCTGTCCATAGCGATAACTGGATAGTCAGCTGGAATCTTCTTGAATTGAAGTGGGTGCTCTAACTTATCAAATTCCACATATGGGGAAATTATTGGTGCCTACAGTGGTGATTAACACTAACCCACTGGGTCAGAAACAAGCTGGGATAAAGGTGAAAACTGTATCTGACTATCAACACCAAATACATCCATTTAGAGAAAGATAGCAGAGGGTTTTTTCTTTTTTTATATCTTCAGTTGTGCAGGTTGTCAGGCTGGTCACACAGTTAACGCTGCATATAGAGTGCTCTCTATAATGTGCAAATTGCAATGCACATTAAAATGTAATCTACTTTAATAAGTCACATGAAGATTGCATTTTAAGATAATTGTTTGCATGTTTATGCTACACGCCAAAAATATTTCCCTGCTTTGTTTACAGTGTTTTCTCTTTGCCTTTAAAACATAATGATTGCAACTATTAGAACTAAATAACACCCTCCTTCACATATTTGGGGGTAAAGTCACGAAGATTCAAATTTTCGATGCTTGGAACCATGGTTTATAATGTAATATTCAAACTTGGCTTGATTTTATTGAATTTCCCAAAGCAAAACTTGTTATGATGCTATGATCATCAAAAACCTCTCTCTTCAGCAATAATTAAGACACTTGATTTGAATTATGAAGGTAATTTTATAAGTTGTAGTCTTTCGATTCCCATGAGGACAAAAATATTTGAGAGGTGACAGTTTTTGGAGTACTTATAATGAACATCATAACCTGGGCTTTCTGACAAATCTATCCATTTGGAGCATGGCCAATTATCAATGATTTATTAGAATGGATGAGAAGAAAATTAGAGGAAAATGGAAATGACAAATAATGTCCAAATTTCACATTGTTCATTCATTTAAAAGTACTTTTCTACTCAGCCACCAGTAAAATCATTTACAAGTGATGACATTTAGCTGAAAAGATTTTCATCTCTTTTTTCCCCTCTTATCCATCTTGTAAAGTAAGTACCAATGAATACTAAAATAACCCATTGGGGTCAAGAGATAAAATAAGTCCTTATTAGTCTATGTAGATACTGTGCCCTCAGCAAGTAGGAAAATGACTAGTCCAGAGTTGGTACCCAATAAATATTTCTTAGATGAATAAAAGGATGAATAAACAGAGTTTTGAGAATATAACTGAATTATGAGTTGACTAGAATACATTTTAAGTCTGGAAATTATTACAATGGGCAATTGAAATTTGATGAATTATTCTAGTTCACTTTATGGGAAGTCTATCTTTGAAGGACAGGTACATGACTTAATCATGTATGACCACTTATTTAATTATATTAATCTCACTAATATATGTCACAATACCCAGAAAGATTGTCAAGCCTTCCTTCATGGAACACTAAAGTTAGTGTACGTGTTTCCTCAGTAATTTCTGGACTAAAAGGCAACATTTCTGGTTACACTTTGTTGGATTAATCCAGTGATCTTTGTTTTTATCTGCTTAATATTATGACATGAGACTCTGACATTCTGGAGAAGCAATGGAACTGTATACTGAGAGAAATATCTAAGGTATAGGTGATCTAAAACCCAATAGAGACAGGCCACAGAAAAAAAGAAATATTAGTTTGTATCTGTGTGATGGTTGGATCTGGAATGTCCTCCAAAGGCTCATGTGTTGAAGGCTTGATTCTCCCACAGTACAACAATTCAGAGTTGGAGACTGTGGGAAGTAGTTGGATCATGAGCTCACCAATGGATTAATCCATCGAGGGATTTATAGCTGAATGGATTGCTGGTAGGTGGTAGAAACTGTAGGAGGTGGAACTTAGTTGGAAGGAGTGTGTGCTTGGGACATGCCCCTGGGGACTATATCTTATTCCTCTCTGCTTCCTGGCACCATGAGCTGAGCAGCCTTCTTCCACCAGGCCCTTCAGCCACGATGCTCTGCCTCACCTCAGCCAAAGGCAATGGTGCCAGCTGATCAGGCACTGAATCTTCTGAAATCACAAGCCCAAATAAATCTTTGCTGAGTTGTTTTTCTCAGGTATTTTATCCCAGTGACAAAAGCACAATCTATAACTGAAAATTTAGCAGAAGATCTTGAGGCATAGCTAGATACCTGGAGCTCAAATAATATCATCTGAATTCTGATTTCTTTATCCTCTGGCTATAATTTCTTCTGTATTGACTCCTTACTCAGACAACTCTTTCCACAGAAAGTAATCTGCCTGGGTCTCAGCAAAACAAAGTTGATATATATATATATATATATATATATATATACTCACCATTCCAATTCAACCATCAGAAGTTCTAGACTTGAGCATCATTGCCTTGCTTGGGTCCTGTGCCCATCCTTGACCTGAACTCTCTGATTAGACATATGGAAAATGCTACTTGTAAATGTCTATTTCACATGTCCTTTCCAGTATCAGTTTGCACTGCCAGTGGGATGTGGTGTCCTGTTGGGTGCTATGCTTATTTTTGGATTCAGAAGTAAGTTCAGTATGGCCCAAATAAAAAGAAATGGAGTGAGGAAAGGTGGATATCTAGGAAATATCAAGGTACATTTCCAGAAAGAGGACAGTAGGTCTTGGGGAGAGATAGGAACAATAAATGTACGTGGCAGTAAGTATAGATGAAATAATGAGACTATTAGAAAAATAATAGAAGCCCTAAAATTCTATCTTGTAAACAACTGAAGTTTTCTTAAAAATAAGCCATAACCAACTACCATGCCAAGAACTGTAAAGGAGTATAAATATCCAGGTCTACCAAAATATTTGGAATATATTCAATTCTGTAAATAAGAACTAAGTCAGGAGTTTTGGAGGTTGATCAGTCTAGGGGAGCAACCAGCATAAATAGATTTTTGTTTTTACATTATTCTGATTTGGTTTGAAGGCACTGAGGAGCTAAGCCAGGGGACAGCAGAGCAGTGCATTCCCCCCATTTAGGATGCTACAGTTGGGGGTATATGCTGCTTTTTCATACTACAATAAGTTCCACTGCCCCTAGAGGGCGTTCTTTTTAATGTAGGAACAAAAACTGCATTATTGAATGAGAATGAAAAGAGGAGTTGAGTTTCAGTAGATGAGCAAAAATAATGTTCAGATACAAGATATTATCAACAACATTAAGCAGGATTTTATTCTAAACCCCAAATGGTTATGATGGGTTAAGTAAAAGACATCATGTGAAGGTTTGGGGGTCTAGAATAAATTAATTTAAGTTTAACACAATTTGTGAATAAAATCCTATATTTTCTACTTTATATTAATAAAATTCAGAACCTTTGACTTATTCAGCTTTCCCTTGCCTTTTGTCAGTTACCACTGAAAGAAAAACTATTCTTTATATTCTATTGCTTCTTGCATAAGTTGTTCTTTCATCACAATTTTAAGCACTTTTTTCTAGTTTAAGCTCCCAAATTTCTAAATTCTAGAGTCTAGACCAATATTGATGTCCTTGTGATCTTGTTCTGATTGAATAGATTCAGTATTGTCAATCTGTTTTGTACATGATTCTCTATAATTTCTCCTCTCTCTATCATTGTGAACAATATTTTCTTTAGCAAGTTATACAGGATGCCAAATCATTTTTAAAATGTAGCCTACTACATTTTAAAAATTATTTCCTAAATAATCTTAGGTCAAAATCTATATACTTTTGGAGCACTTTATATATTTAGTTGATGGTACAGGACTTGTGTTGTATTTATCAAAAATTGCTTTCACATTTTCCAGGAGTTTGGTCTGGAGCAACTGTATGAGCAGATATCTATGTGCTGTCATGGAAGGGTAGCTAAGAGGCCCTCTGGACCTACTACAATGTCCCTTATCACAAAGTCACTTGAAACTAGTGCTGTCATTCCCTCAAGTGAGCCACCTTGTCATAACTCATCATGCCTAGAAAGCCCTGTGAGGAGGAGGATAACATATATGGTCGTTAACAGAGTCATTAACATTTGAAGCCAGCAAAGGTATGGGGGCTGGAGAGAGAACGAGAGAAGAATTAGATCTCCAGCCCTATGCTTTCCAGAGGAAAATTCTGTTTAATTGAAGAAAAATAAGTAACTTTGCAATTTGCCGTCTTTATCATTTTGTGTAGACTAGATTCCAATCTGAGATATCAAAAAATTGTCTATCGCACAATAATTACTACATATTGTTTTTTTAAAAATAATTTTGTTAGTGTATTACAATTATACATTATAGTGAGTTTCAATGTGATGCAAACATGCACACAGCTCTTGGTGCATTTTGTTCCACATCCCAACCTGCCCTCTCTCCTTTCTACCTATACATGTTAGTGAAATTCGTAGTACCTTCATATTGATAATATCTTCATGTATTGCCATAGTATTATTTAGACTGTTTCCTTCTTCAGTCCTCCTTTTTCTCCTCCCTGACTCCCTCTTTCAATCCCTTTCAATTATTCTATAGGTCTTTCCACATTGTTTAAAGTTCCTTATGCTTCTTATTTTCTCTCTAGCTTCCACATATGAGAAATCATCCTTGATTTTCTGAGATTAGCTGATCTCACTTAGCATAACATCTCCAGTTCCATCCTTTTTCCTGAAAATGTTACACCATTTTACACACTTTTGTTCTCTTTTTTTAAACAATAGAGTAGAATTCCATTGTGTGTATATACCACATTTTCATTATTCATTCATCTGGTGATGGACACCTGGGTTCATTCCATAAATTGGCAATTGTGAATTGTGCTGCTATAAACATGGATCACCATAGTACTATCGCTATAGTATTAGGAGTTTAATTCTTTAGGAAAGATACCGAGGACTGGTATAGGTGGGTCATATTGTGGTTCTATTCCTAGTTTTTGAGGAACCTCCATACTGATCTCCACAGTGGCTATACTAGTTTGTAGTCCCACCAACAGTGTATAAGAGTTTCTATTTCCCCACATCCTCTCTAGCATTTTTTATTGTTTGTATTCCTGATGATTGCCATTCTAACTAGAGTTAGCAGGAATCTCAGTATAGTTTGGTTTGCATTTACCCAATTGTTAGTTTTGTTGAACATTTTTTCAAAAGATAGCCCAGTAGTTGTTTGTTTATCTATTCATTCTTTCATGTAACACTAGCTAATGTTTTCCAAGCTTACTATGTGCCAGATATTATCCTAATTACATTACCTCATTTAAGCTTTCTAAATAACCCTCTGAGATAGATACTATTAATATCACATTTTACAGAATGAAACAAATAGGCATAGATATATTAAGTGTTTAGGGTACATGGTTAGTGAATGATATATGCAAGGGTATAGCAAACAAATAAGAAACACATGAAAAACAACGACGTGCAAAAAGTCCATATGGGTATGTGGCAGAGTGTTGGGGACAAGAGGAAATAATTATATAAAGTGGTTAGAGGAGGATTTGGAAGGAGGTAACATTTAAGAGAAAATCCATAAAATAAGTAGCAAAGAGCTATGCAAAAACTTGCAATTGCAAGCCTCCTAAAACAAAAAGAAGCTAGGTGTGTTTGATGAAAAGAAAAGGGAACCCTTGTTAGCTACATCTTGAATATGGCTCTTCTGCAAAAGCCTGATCCATTTGGAGATCTAGCAAGATGAGAGGAAGAACAAATAATTATCTTTTTGAGTTTTGTTCAATTTTTCATTTTTGCTTTTTCTATAGAATCTTCATGTCTTAACACAAAAGAATGTGTATTATCAGAGTTCTCCAGACAACCAGAACCATTGCGATATATAGAGAGATATAAGACAGAATTTATTACAGGAATTGGCTCACAGTATCATGGAGGTTAAAAATCACATCATCTGCCATCTATACACTGGAGAACTAGAGGTGTAATCCAGTTTAACTTTGAAGCCCTTGAACCAAGGGAGCCAATGATGTAAACTCCCAGTCCAAGGTCAAAGGCCTGAGAACTGGGGTCTAATAGTGTAATTCCTGGAGTCTGATGATCCCCAAATCAGGAGCTCTGATATCTGAGGGCAAGAAAAGATGAATATTCCAGTTCAAGGAAGGCGGGGAGGGGGAGAAACTGGCTCACCTTTTCTTTGCTTTTTCTATTTGGGCCCTCAATGGACTGAATGATGTCCAGCCTCAGTGCGAGCAGATCTTCTTCACTCAGTCCACTGATTCACATGCTAGTCTCTTCTGGAAACTCCTCACAGACATGCCTAGAAATAATGTCTTTCTAGCTCTCTGGGCATCACTTAGTATGGTCAGAATGACATGTAAAATTAACCATCATGGAGCACCTTTTCTTCTTTTGAATTTCACATGGAGTTGTTCTCTCTCTAGCTTTTCCTATCCAAACACTCTTTTTTTTTTTTTTTTTGGCAGTATGAGGATTGAACCCAGAGGCATTCTACCTCCGGGCTATATCCCCAGCCCTATTTTTTAATCTTTATTTTGAAACAGGGTCTCACTAAGTTGCGGAGGGTCTCACTAAGTAGCTGAGGCTGGCACGAACCCGGATCCTCTGGTCTCAGCCTCCCAAGTACTGGGATTACAAGGGTGCACCACCACACAGGCTCCAAACACTCTTCTTATTGGAGTACACATTAAGGCACCACATCACTTAACTGAGAAGCAACTTCTTTCTCTACTCAATCGCTATTAAAGTTGGAATCGAGACTTGATTAAGAAAGAATATGCTTCTTCAAGTGGTAGGGTGCATGCTTAGCCTGGTTTTGATCCCCAGAACCAAATACACACACATATTATTTTAAAATATTTACCTTAATTTTCATATTCCATCAATATTTTTGCCTTAAGATTCCACTAACCCTCAAGTACGTAGGTCACTCAGAGAAAAAAAAGAAATCATTATTCATGCTTAAGTTGCTAAAGTGATTTTGATATGTCAAAAAATAAGAATATTGGGGGAGCACCAAGTGCTGTGTGCATGTATGTCACTGTCAACATGATTTACATTATGATGTGAGACTATAATGTACCAATAATATTAAAAATGAAGCTTTCTTGAGAAAACAATGGCATTAAAAATTCCAAAAGTTTGTCTTTATATGTTAGGAGCAAAACTGGTTTGTAAAGGTTTGCTTTTGTATGCCAGGAGCAAAAACTTAGTGTCTTATTATAAACTATAATGTATGGAGATTATAAATCATGATGCAAGAGGCATTCCTAATCAAGTAGCAGCAGGGAAACCCTTTTGTTTTGGAGGTACAAAGTAAAACATTAAAGCACTGGGGTGAAGGAAGGCATTACCCAGGCAGCTCAAGGCCTTGCTGCAATCACTTTCTTTGGCCTTGGCCTGGTAAAGTGGTTGCAGAAGATGAAAGAGATGCAAACTATATATAATTGGGCAGAAGCCAAAACCTGTGGTTGTGCCTCCCTTTTTTCTTAGGAACTCTCGGAGGAAGATGGTCATTAAGAGTCACCATGTACCTAAGTGTATGACACAAATCTGGGGCGGGGGTGGGGTGGGGAGGGATGTTAGCCAAATTACAGTCTACCTCAGTTGTTTCCAGCTTGACTGCAAGTTTAAATATGGTGTCCTTGACTCCCCTACTCATCATAGAAGAGAAACGGCTGCGTGGAATGCTTAGGCAAAGAGGCCTGAGGTGACTGTCATGAGTCTCTCTCCTCCCCTGAGTGATGGAAGAGAAGGTGAACAATTCCCATGTATCTCCAGTTGGGAAATGCAGAAGGAAGATGTTAATGCTGGATTAAATGGGAACTGTAGCTAAGCCACTGAAGAGGTGTGAAACAGACACACAAAAATGAGGGGTCCTGCACAGCAGGTGGGCAAAATTCCTTTCTCTAAGGAGAGAACAGATGGGGAGTGAGACTGCAGCCTTGTCAGCACTGAGGCCAGTGAAGACAGACACAGAAAGGTTAGCAGGGCACAAGGACCACAGGCTGCTTCCTCACAGAGCTGACCAGCAGCTCCTCATGCCTAGACTGTTATTTGGTAAGATTGGGAGAATTGTTAACCTTTTCCCCTGTATTCCCCTCACAGTAAAATTAGGTGTTTTTAAAAATCTTTTTTTAAAGAAAGCTACTCATCCCATGCCCCATGTACCAACCAATTCTGAGTTTATAGTTTGGAAAGTACTTGTGTGTGTGTGTGTACGTACGCACTCTACCTCCATAGACCCATATATGTATATGGGCCTACATATAAAGCAAAGTATCTGCAAAGTTTAGGTGAAGAGATTTTTTTGAGTTTAGAAGAGAGCAAGATTATTTCTAGCTAGAACTAATCTAGTTTTATTAAAAGCCTGTGCGCTGCTTTTGTTTTCTTAACTCTCTAAGAAGATTTCCCATTTTGCAAGTTCAGTCATTTGCGTAGTTGGAGCTTTTTGCATTTTATTGATCAACTTTCAAGATTCATTTGGATTTTGAATACATAGTGCTTTCAATGATTAAAGAGGGATTCATTTTATTGCTCTGAGTGGGAGTCCATTTTGTTTTCCAAATGTATTATATTTCCCCACTGTGTGCAGAGAGTAGAAGCCTAGATGATATTTCACTGACTCAGGGAGCTGGTTACTTAGTGCTGACAAAAATTACCTGCTGCAGAAAATGGGGGTAAGTGAAATCTTTTATAGGTATTTATACTAAACTCAAAATTGAAGCAATAATTTTTTAAAAAGTTGCTTCTATTTGGTAAGGCTTTGGTTTCATTTTTTATTTCATGTTGACTCTAGAAAAATCTCCAATAACTGTGGCCCTGAGGTTAGCTACATAGGCTCTTTGATATGTTGATCAACTTCTGTGTCTCATCTCCAGTGAATCAGGGCTACCATGGACTGTGACCAATCAATATGGCTTTCATAACCTGTGCCGCCAGATTGTTAACCCTAGTTTGGGCTAAATAACTGTAGCTTGATCTATCATTTATTAGGGTTGACACCAGTAGTACTAAAAGTTGATACTATTATGAAAAGGAAATTTTCTGATATCTCAACCTACTTTTCTGGGAAAGGGCATGTTATCCATCTCATTTAGAGGTCCTGGGCCATCCACATCTACGGTAATAGCGTTATTTTGATTATTTGTTCTTTGTATAGTTTGGGAAGGCAGAGAACAGAGAAGAGAAGATATTTTGGTAGCATAAGAGCAGAGGAGTTATACAATGTAGACAATCAATTTTAAGAGTAAAGGGCTTGATTTGTGTCAGAAATTATTTTTATGGAAACTGGACTGGGAGGGATACTTTCATTTATCTCTTACCAGAATCTGGAAGTCTTCTTCCATTCCCAAATTTTGCTGAGTGATGAACTACATGGGTAAAATATAGTGGGGGAAGACTCAGAATCCTGGTGGAGCACAGAGGAATAAAGTGTGGAGAGATTAAGGAAGAAAAGGGGAGGAGAGATCAGAGAGGGAAGTGCTCCTTAATGTCATAGGAAACAGATTCAGTATGACTGACAGGAAGCTGCTGGCAGGAATGGTTATTTTGCACCTTCTGTTGGACACTCCATACGCTTGACTATCTAATAGTAGGATTTTGGTATAATAGATGGTATATTTTTACTCTTTTTAATAGTAATGGCATAGTTTGATATTTTATGTGTCTCCTTTCCCTAATGCATTATGTCAGCACACTGGGATATTACTCAGTTGTAAAAAGGAACAAAGTATTGATACAGCTACAATATGGGTGATCCTTGAAAAAGTATGCTAAGTAAAAGAAGCCAGATACAAAGGACCACATATTTATGGTTCAATATATAAGAAATATCTAGAACAGGCTATAGGATAGGTAACAGAATTTGATAATGGGTTATATGTACTATGTTGGAGAAAGAAGAGTGAAGAATGACTCCAAATTTTTTGGTGTGAACAACTGGATGAAAGGAATTGCCAACTGCTGAGACAAAGAGGACTGCAAGCGATGTGAATTTTGTGGAAGATCAAGAACTCATTTTCAGAGATATTAAGTTTGAAAGAACTACTTGATGCTCAAGGGGAGGTGCAGAGCAGATAGCTGAATGTACTAGTCTGGTCTTCAGGGAAGTCATATGGACTCATCAACAAAAAGATAGTATTATACTGTAAGACTTGAATGAAATTGCCAGAGTGTGGTTAGATATGAGAAGGATTACAAAAACTGAACTGGACATTTAAATCTGGAGATTGGTGAAATGCTCACACCATATCTTGGTTCTGGCAAAACATCTAATTCTCCATACTATGTTGCTAATTCCCTGTCACCCTGTTATTCAATTCAGTCTTCACCCTTGCTCTTTGTATTTGGATGCTGTCAGCAGCATTCCCCCAGGGATCCAGACTTTAATCTTCAGAATCATATTTTATTCCATCCCCTTGATGCTGACAATGTCATATTTCAGACTCTCATAACCCTTATCTGGACCACTGCAATAGGTTCTGCTTCCTTTGGCTCTCCTTTCGAACCAATTCTGTGCACTGTTTTTAAGCTTAACTTTCCTAAAGTAAATATCAGTAATGCTATTCCCCTCAAACTTTTCAATGTCTCCTCTTGCTACCAAACAAACATTTCAAGTGTTTTCCAATGCAATTACATCTTTATTTATAATCTTCTACTTATTAGCACTGTGCAAGCACTCTTAAAAACAACAGACTCTTCTTTTTCATCTTTCTTTACTGTGACTCTACCCTCCTCTCTAATCTTTGTCTAAATCTTAATCACCTTTCATGGATTGTTTCACATAGATTTCTCAGACCTGGATTTTTATCCATCTCCAGTCCACAAGAACTATCTCATGCCTCTGAGAAGGTTTTATAGGTCAAGTGGACTTCGGTTAGTTTGGTCAGTTGAGTGGTCTTGCTTCCTTCTCATAAAACATCCTGAGTTTCTCATGGGAGAGAGAGTTCTTCCGTATTCTTCTCCTGGATGATATGGGCGGTGTTCAGGACATTTGTTTGATGCTGAGATGGTCACATGCTCCGGTCTTTCCCAGCCTGGCCCATACGATGCTTCAAGGATGTATTAGTGGACAGAGCTGGGGAAGTGAGGCACTTCTATCCTTTACTCTGTTTTTGTTTTCTCTGAGGTCCTCTTCATAAACTACTTTACATATATATTGCTGTATTTGTTTGGTGTATGTTTCCCCTACCACAATATGAACTCCATGAGGACAGGAGCTTGGTTTTGTTCACTACAGTATCCTCTATGCCTGGGTAATGTTTACTATATACCTAATATTTGTTAAATGAATGAAAATAATCAGTGCCATCAGCCCAGGGTTGTTGCAGGGACTCAGAAGAGAAGGCTTGATTATCTCTGGGGCTGAGAGCCTGGTAGAATGTAAGGATGGCACTGGTTGTGCGCATATACTGGAGTTTGCTGAGAATTAAGCCAATCCTGGGCCAAAGATAGATTTTTGACAATGTGATATGAATCCCTGGAGCCAGCAGGGCCTGAAACTACTAATGCCTGTGGAATTTACAGTTTGTGAGGCAATGTATTCTCCTTTTTCTAAAACTTTCTTTTTTCCTAAGCCAGTTTTAGTCATTTGCAAGGTTGAACCCTAATATGTGGCTTTTGTCATACTTTTTTTTTACTGTGAATCAGATTTGGAATGTGTTTAGCTCCTTCATTAGGCTGTTGGCTACCTGAGAATAAGAATATGCCTTACTCATTTTTACATAGTATTGACTCAGTAATTTCCTGTAGTAACTTGGCAAACATGTGACAAATAACTATCGAATTAATGTAAAATTATTTTCCTTAAAAATAAGAAATAGAATTTTTAATAATATTTTGAAGAAAGATACTGATTCTGCTGAACAAAATATTTGTAGTATGCATAGGACTACTTTTCCATGTTCTTAAAGAAATAGATCTCAACCACTAAATACATATTTTTACTAACATATTATATTATATTTCATAATAATATGTTAATTACATTAGAATTCTGGATAAGCATCTACAAAGAAGTTTGATAAAAATTTGTCTACTTATCAAAAGTCCTGGAAAACTTATTGAAATATCTCACTTGGGATGTATAACTTGATCTGAGTGCTTCTTTGGCATGCACTCTATTGATTCAAAAATAAAGGACGTTCCACTCACTTAACAGGAAGAATGATGTGTTTTCAGATTTATGGATTCATATAATCCCAATGATTGCTGATCAACATTCTCATATTTTGCCTGTATTTCTGCCTAGAAAGTTCACCAAATTCATGCATTTTCTCTCATTCAATCTTTCTGATGGCCAGCAATACCTATAGATCTGCTGGTCAGACCTATAAATAAAATGATATTCCTCGGCCATGAATCAGCAGTTTTGTTCTTCAAAGCTTGTGGTTTTGTTTTGTTTTATTGTATTTTATTTTATATTTTTGTGGTACTGGGGGTTGAACCCAGGGGCATTCTATCTCCAAGCTATAAACCCAGCCCTTTTTATTTACTTTTTGTTTTGAAACAGGGTCTCGGTAGGTTGCTGAGAGTCTCGTTACATTGCTGAGGCTGGCCTCGAACCTGTGATCCTCCTGTCTCAGCTTCCCAGGTGTGGGGATTACAGGCGTGCACTACCATGCCTTGCTAAGCTTGGAAATCACCAATACAGAGCTGCAGGAGTTTTAAATTAATTGAAATAAACAGCCAAAGATGGGAGGCAGCCTGGGGAAAGCCCACCAAGTGCTATGTGCATGTATGTCACTATCACTATAATTTACATTATGATGTGAGACTATAATGCATCAATAAAAGTATAAAAAAAGATGGGAGGTAGTCTATTCTGGCTCATTAGCATTTTAGAAAGAAAGAAAAACAAAGACCCTCTATTTTCCCTCGGTTTTCTTTGCTGCAAACTCTAGTATTCCCATAGGCCAGTGCCTTGCAAGAATTCTCAACATACTTTTCACTTGAACGTATAGGCGTATATGTTCTGAAATTGTATTCTGGTTAAAGTCCTGAGAAATGTTTACTCCAGAGGAGATTAGAAATCATTGGGTACAGAGCAAAAAACTGTGGTGTGGAAGACATCCTAGATCTAGTGAGAAACCTGGACAAGGGGATGATGATGCTTCCTCATATTCTGACACGCACAATGTCTGACAGCATAGTAGGGGCTCAACAATTGTGGTTAAAAAAAAAGGAAGAAAAAGAGTCTAGCTATCATCCTTGGAGTAGAATTACATGTAGAAAATCCAAAGATTTTTTTTTTTGGTTTTATTCTTTGATGCATACTAAGTGAATATGATACCATTTTCTGTTTAATAATCCTTAGAGTCAAGATTTCTGGGGGTTACATTTCACTGATACATCTCTCATTGCCTGTTAAGACTTTTTTCTTTAGTTCACTACGTTACAGAGTTGGAGAACAGCTGCTCAACACCTTTATAATTTAAATCCATTAATGTAGAAACCTCTCAGACTTATTTTCCCCTCTAGGTTAAGTAGCCTTAACTCCTCTGAAAATGCCCCACATTAATTTTTTCCCCTAATTGCTTTTCTCTGGATATTCTCCAGTTCCTCCAAGTGCCTCTTTTAAGGGTGTAAAAATTCATTACAGCAGGCTTTCCTGGACAATAACAATTCCATTCTGTGCTCTTTAGTTGACAGAGTAACATGCCCAACATTATGGTAATATGAGTACCGAGGGACTCTAGAATTATTTTCTCCCCATCTTAATCGAGAGTTTAAATACTAGCAATGTTTCCAAGTTTACCACCCTATGATTTTACATTGAATCAAGAAAATTCTTGAATGAAAGCAAAACTTTTTAGCATCATCCACTAGTCCTTTTAATATAGGAAAGGCAGTTTTCCAATTCTAACACATCTGTAGCCTAGTGCCCCAGCATCACAATGAAACTGGTCAAGTACCAAGCACCTGTTCTAAGCATTCCATATGGTTTTTCTCCCAGAAGGAATGACCAACCTGAAGCAGCTGTGAGTAATTTTATTAGCCCAAACAAGCTGGAAGCAAAAGGGAAAAATAGCGTAATTAAAATTCTTAATAGAACCTAGGGCAATCTCAATCATAAGTTACAAAGCACTAAAATTGAGTAGGGTGCATGGGTACTTGCCAGTATTACCACATCATCAATAAAGTGAAAAATGGTCATCGATGTTATACATTAAATCCTTAAAGTAGGAAACTTGAGGACTGATTAATTTGAATAGGTAAATGAATCCAAGAATTGTAGATCACTTTTTGGAAAATAACAAAGTAAGCCCATTATTATCTCACCTGCCTGCTTGGTGTATGACAGAAAAGAGACATATGTTAAAGGGTGGTGTAGAAAGAGAGTAAAATTGTATCGTATAGAACATTTAGAGCAAAATTGTAGTATTTACCAAACCAGGGAACATTTCTTAAATTTCCACACAGCGTAGTGTTTCATCATTGACTACTGCCAGTATTCCCTAAATCCAGAATGCTAGAAGTCAAGAAAATGTGTACAAATAAAAATTGCAATAATCACTAAGCCAGAAACAATGGTATAGTTTATTGTTAGAAACTCTTCTCATTCCTGTATATACAACCCTTTGCCATGTGCCTTTGTGGATTCTCTCATGTGGTGGATTTAACATCATCAACTGCTAATCTTGGCTTGTACATGTAGCTTTCTAAGTAGAAGATTAAAAAGTCTTTGTGAATTGGGACTCACCCTCTCTAACTGCTGGAAACCCCAGGAGCTCCCAGTGAAGAACTTGAGGGAGCTTCCAGGAAGATGGAAGACCATACGAGGCGATAGCCCCAGAGTGAGGCCGAACTAGATCATCAAGCCCTCAGCAGAAAAAACCCAGGCCAGAACTACCAACCCACCCAGAAAAATGTGAGCGATAATAGTCTTTGTTTTAAGTCACTGAGTGAGGAACAAAAGCTAATTGATACACAGTGAAATACATGTTTATGTAATTAAGGTTCATCTGTAAAATGTGATATGTGATGGGATTTTTTGGAAAAACCATCCAAAGTTGAGGCCAGTATGAAAGCAGAGAGGCTTTGATGATTCTCTACATATTTGGCAAGGATCCTTTTCTATTGCATTTTCATCAACCAAGTCATCTGCAAATCCTGGTCACTTTATATTGAGATTTCTGAAAACACTTTTATATGCATCTTTCATCTCTTTTTGTCCATAATTCAAATAAATGTACTTGGAGTCATTTGGGTTATATACAAGTTCTTTGAAGGAAAGAATTACACTTAGCATCAAGATTTTTAGAGTGTTCAAATAAGGTATTTCAACTTGGAATCTAAACACATCATGTGGTGGTTTTAAAATAAACTACTACCACCAGTTGTTTGAAGCTCTTCCTTTCAAAGGGCGGAGGCTGTGCTCTAATTAATTAATTTTCCATCATACTGTCTGGTTTAATACTTCTTCTCATAGGCCTTTGCATGAAGTGCCATTTGCCTCTTCTTCAACTGAAAAGGCCAACCTTAGTGACTTGCTTATAATGAATAGATTGTAGTGGAAGGTATGCCATGTTGCTTCCCGTCCAGGCCGTTGAAAAGATGGAGCCTTTGTTTTGGCTTTCATTCTCTTGGATCATTCATTCTGGAAGAGGCCAGCAAACATATTGTGAGGACCAGCAGGCAGTCCTGTGCAGAGGCCCACCTGGCTAAGCAACTGTGTCCCTCTGCCACCAACTATCACCAACTTCTTAGTCATGTGAATGAGCCACCTGGGAAGAGAGTTCCCCAGCCCCACTCCAAAATCATAGCCCAGTGCCATCTTGACTGTAGCACCATCTGGGTCTCCAGGTGGAATCCTCTGCCTGAGCTGCTTCTGAGTTCCTAACCCAAAGACATTGTGAGGTTCAAAATATTCTCTCTCTCGTTTTATAGCAACAGGTAACAATTGCATGTAATAAGGAAAGGGTCAGATTTACATCATGCATTTAAAAATGGAGATTATTAGTCAATCAATCTAATTTTGCTCTAACAGCTAGATCCAAAAAGTGAGTTCTGGAATACAAATGGGGATCCACAGGCATGTTTAATTTGTCTTTGCGTGTCTTAGCTCTTTTCTTTAAAAATTTTAGTTAGCAAATCTACTGTTGTCCAGGTCATTTAAGGAAACACTGGAATCATGGTAGTAAACTCCCCTTCTTTTTATCATCAGCCAAGTTGGGTTGATTTTGTACATCCTTATTACATATCCTCTCTTCTGTATTTCAGTTCCTTTTGTATCCAGAACTGGTCTGATCTGATAGTCTGTGAAATATTTAGGAAGTTTTCAATCTGCCAATAAAGTAATCTTTCTAAAAAGCATTATTCACAGGCCGGGCATGGTGGCGCACGCTTGTAATCCCAGTACTTTGGGAGGCGGAGACCTGAGGATCCGGGTTCGCGGCCAGCCTCAGCTCTCTCTGTCTCTGTCTGTCTGTCTCTCTCTCTCCCTGTCTCTCTCTCTCTCTCTCTCTCTCTCTCTCTCTCTCTCCTTAGTGAGGCCCTCCGCAAATTCGTGAGACCCGGTTTCAAAATAAAGTATAAAAAATAGGGCCGGGGGCGTAGCGCGGAGGTAGAACGCCCCTGCGTTCAATCCCCGGTACCGCCAAAAAAAAAAAAAATTAAAAAGCATTATTCTCAGGATAGCATATAAATGCTTTTGCTTATTGCACAGTGAGTGACCTGGACCTGGATAACTTTACAGTAACGTACTTTGTCCCTGCCCCACTCGGTTTATGATCTAGCTGATTATAGTTCTCCAATCACTGTCTGTTTCACACTTCTAATAGGCCCCTGCTTGGAATGTTGTTTACATCTTCATTTCTTGAGTACTTGCTGTGGTCGGAGAATCATTCAAACTCTTTAATTGCTGAATACAGATTGGTTCTTGAAGGAAATTTATAATCTTGAAGAGGAAGTTGACTAAATGATCCCAAACAGAAAATCATAAGATATAAGTTCCCTAAACAAAAATTCTATAATATAGACATGTATGTAATTAAATCTTTAGCACAATTGCTGTCAAATGCCAGTAGAAAGAAGAATCATTCGGAGAGCTTGGTAATATGCAGGTACCTGGACCCATTGCTAGAGATTCTGAGTTCATTGATTTGAGAGCCAAAGAATGTGTTTTATTATTTTATTTTATTTATTTTTTAATATATTCATTTATTGGTGCATTGTAATTATACATTTTGATACACATCAGGGTAGCAGCATCATACATGCACACATTGCTCATTTAGCCCTCCCTCCAATCTCACCCTATTCCCCCCCTTCCCTCCCTTTCATGCTCCGCATAGTGATTGAGTCTTATAAGTTTGTGTATATACATCATGTGCTATAGGGTGTTTCCCTCCACCCCCCTCCCAACTCCCTCAGTTAGGTCACCTTCTTTGTTCATCTAAAGTTTTCTTCTTCTTTGTCGGGAGTACCTTGTAAGTCACATTCTATGTAGTTTCCACATATTAGGGGGGACATCCGACTTTTCACTCTTAGTGACTTACTAATTTCACTTAGCATAATGTTCTCCATTTCTCTCCATTTCCCTGCAAATGATGTAATTTTGTTCTTCTTTGTGGCCGCATAAAACTCCATTGTGTACATATCCCATAGTTTTGTGATCCATTCATCTGTCGATGGACACCTTGGCTGGTTCCAAAGTTTTGTAATTGTGAATTGTGCAGCTATAAACATAGATACACATGCATTAGTCTGGTAGTTTGGTTTCAATGCTTTTGGGTAGATGCCTAGAAGTGGTATTGCTGGGTCATACGGTAGGTTCATTTCCATTCTTCTGAGGATCCTCCACACTGTTTTCCACAGCGGTTGCACTAATTTGCAATCCCACCAACAGTGTAGTAGAGTTCTTGCTTCTCTACATCCTCACCAGCATTTGTTGTTTGTGTTTTTAATGATTGCCATTCTAATTGGCGTTAGGTGAAATCTCCGGGTAGTTTTGATTTGCATCTCCCTGACTGCTAATGAAGTTGAACATTTTTTCATACATTTATGGGCCATTTGTATTTCTTCTTCTGTGAAGTGTCTATTTAGTTCACTTGCCGATTTTTTATTGGGTTATTTGTTTTTTTAGTGGTGATTTTTTTAAGTTCTCTGTATATACTAGATATGAGTCCTCTATCAGAAGAGTAGCTGGTCAAAATCTTCTCCCATTCTGTCGGCTCTCTGTTGAGGTTCTTGATTGTTTCCTTTGCTGCACAAAAGCTCTTTAGTTTAATGCAATCCCATGTATTGATCCTCATTTTAGTTTCCTGTGCCTTTGGGGTCTTGTTAAGGAAGTCTTTACCTGTGCCTATGTGTTGAAGTGTTGGGCCTATGCCCTCTTCGAGTAGCTGCAAGGTCTCTGGTCTGATTTCTAGGTCTTTGATCCATCTG